>JAUJYS010006232.1:0-10469 GCA_033995665.1 Melogona broelemanni | reverse complement strand
GCACGGGCGGTGCTGCTGCGGGTGGACATTTTAAAGAAAACTGAAATAGCTCATAAGTTCACAATGATCTACTCCATATCTGTGCCAAACTTCATTACAATCTGACCAATTTTAACTGAGTAATGAGCTACGGCAAAAGGAACCCCGGTTTTATGACTCACGGTGTATATCTGCCGCGGGGTGGCAGCACCATCTTCCAATCATCTCATTGCACTTCCGGATTGGTCTACTACTCGCCTCCAATTAAGAAATTAAGAGTCTTTCTCCTTTCCCCGACCGCGCTTTCCATGTCAAAACTATTAAAATGTTTTGCTTGGTGATGTACGCGGCGGTCGCTGTAATTCAACGTTTATTATGTTTAATTTGCGAAACAATTCCGGGATCGTCATTGTGGTAAATCCGATAATGACATGTGTATGTGATAGTCAACGCATTCGACTATCCGATATGTCAAATGGAGAATTGTAATTTATTTAGTCTCATAGTTAAATCTTTTCGAGTGACGGTAACACCCTTCTCAAAGCGCTTTTTGCCTGAGCGTGCTCATGAAATAAGTATTGTGATGGAGATGGGCGTGTTTTGTTTTCTAACCGTTATTTAATTTTGAGTTCATGTGTGCGAATTTGTGCTTATTTGTGAAATTGTGTTGGTGTGTCCGTTTGGCCTTTACCTGTTTATTTTTCTTTCACATACTCGTAGAGTTGCTTTTTCTGATTTATATTTAATCCTTTCGTGTTTTGTTTTTATTATTTTCATTATTATTTATCTGCACTTTTTGCTTGTGTTTTTTTTTTCTTCCTTTCTTTTAATTTTGCGTTCGTCCAGCTGCCGTGTGCGCCTTCGATGAGTTCCAATGTCACGACGGCGTCTGTATCGACACCACCTACAAATGCGACGGACGGTTCGATTGTCGGGATCAATCCGACGAAGTCGATTGTGGTACGTGGATAGGCCACTAGGGGGACTAAACCAGTGTTGCGTTAGGGACGGCAAAGGAATGTCTCGTTCCGAGAAATTCGTTCCTTTTCTTAAAGGAACGTTAGAACGTCCTCGGTCCTTTTTTTGAAGAACGCCCAAGGATGTAAGACGTTCCATTTCCACAAATTAAAATCATTTGTTGAACTGCGAAAAATAATTGAACTGCGAAAAATTATTTGTTTCTATGACTAAACATTAAAGGTTTAAACCTTTTGAAATTAATTCACAAGGAATTTTTCGGGGAATATTTCGTCCTCGGTTCTTTCTTTACGGAGGAACGAGGAACGAAATCGAGTTCCTTTTCAAAAGGAACGTATCAACGTTTAGACTCTCGATTATTCTAAATTCTGAGCTACTACAGTGTGCAGAATGTTGCCCCTGTGCACTACACCAGTACGTTCGCATGACCATTATTGTTTCATTCACTTATCGTTTTATTTATTTTATTTTTTCGATTCGGTTGTTTGTTTTGATCCGGTTTGGCTCGGTCGCGTTCATTAGTAGAGCCAACGCGACGTCCCTCCTGTTCGTCACTTGAGTTCCAGTGTCACGACGGATCTTGTATCGATGCGCGTCTGGCCTGCGACGGACATCCAAACTGTCCGGACTATTCAGATGAGAGCAATTGCCGTAAGTCATCCACACCCATCACAATTCGGTTAATCTAGACATAATTGAAGGCCAGAAAATTGTACAAAAAAGTGACAACATAAATTTACCCTGCAAGACCACCGACCACTATTAGAAGCCAAATGAATGAACAAGCAACCGGAGCTCTATTTTCGCACATATTTAATCATTTATTTCGAAGTTCTTTTGTTGTTGAATTTTCCGACATTTATTTTTATTATATAAATTAATAAATAATTATAATAAATCATAAATTAATTTTATAAAACACCAGCAATAATTAATAATTATTGAATATAATGAATCAGAAATAAATTTTCTAAAATCACTGGCATTTTATTAGAAATCTGTGGTCCAGGAGGGAAGTTGTAGCATTTTTATTTTATTTATTTTGTCCTGTATTATTATTTGTGTTGCATAAAGCATTTATATTATTATTTTTATTTATTTTTTTTTTCATTATCCCTTGATTTTTTTTTCTATTTTCTTTCGTTTTTATTTTTTACCCCGACTTTGTTTCATTATTTTTTTTTTTTGTTATTCCTTGTTTTGGTTTTTAGCTTGTCGCAGCGACCAATTTAATTGTTCGAACGGAATCTGCATTGACATTCGTCGAAAGTGCGACGGCTACAGCGACTGTCAGGACGCTTCTGATGAGAGGAATTGTCGTGAGTGTCCAACATTTTATTTTAAAAATATATAAATATATCTCCTGATGTAAAAAGCCGCTGCTGGTTTTTAAAAGCAAAAATAATTAATTGACGCCATCTAGCGATTGTTACTGTGCGCAGAATGCGTTTCAAATGTGAAATTCGTTGCCGAGCACTGCGTTTCTCCGCCAGATGGCGCTCGTATCTATTGACATGCGCGACGCCATTAATCTCAATATATTGAAACGGAATTGACGAATTAATAATCCCGCGCAAATTGAACCCACTGCCCCAAACATTAGGAATAATAAATATTCAAACAAATAAGGGATCATGGCCCGAAGTCATACACGGACAGAATCTGACGAACTTCGGCGCTGTCCCGGGACCATGTTCCCTTATTTGTTTGAATTGAAAATATGTTCTTTTTGGTCAACGCCCTAGACACCCGATGACAGGCAGCTCTTTCACAGGCAACGGACAGTTGCATATTTATTTTATTTGTTTTAATTCACTGCAGTGAACAAAACCACTGTAGATTATGTACCCCTCTAAACGATTTGAAAGTACATCATAAAGGGGCACTCTTCGCCAGTACTTCGGGATCGAATAACGAAATCTCTAGCCGGGAAGCGAACCTGGAACTGCCGAACATATGGCGCTCTACCATAGAACTACGGCGACCGCACGAAATGCGCATTCAGAATTTTGTGCACACGGATCATTCAGAATTTTGTGCACACAAAATGGCGGAAATTCTGCTTTATTACATAGGATAGTCTGCGCGCCCACTAGCGACACCACACTGCGCCATGTCCACCTCCATCTATCCACGCGCCCCCATTTAACATTGCATGTGACCTTTAACCCTTGTAACCCCATCTCCCCCTTTGACCTCTCCCGGCCAGCAGCTCAGAGGTGCGCCTCCAACGAGTTCCGCTGCGGCGATGGATCGTGTATCCAGGAGACGTTACGTTGCAACCGACAATACGACTGTCACGACACTTCGGACGAGCAGAACTGCGGTAAGCGATTTTTAAATCGATGATGAGCGACTGTCCCGTCAAGGCTAGTATAATGCTCGAAGACGACGCCATCTTTGTTGACACGCGTGACGTCGGGAAATGGTGCGATGCTTTGGGGCAACTGGAACGTAACAGAACAATGAATAATTGCTCAAAAGACGCGTTCGATCGTTTAGTAACTGTGGTATTTTTGGTGAAATTCTGCTTTTATTAAGTCAGCTTAATATCCTTGTGTGCTACAGTTAATATTTAAAGACATTAAAAATAACTTGTGATTACTGCTCTGCCAAATGGCCACACGAATGCCTGACTGGATAATATTGAATTTAAAATAAAAATATCTAGCTAAATTATTGATATTTTGGAAGAGCTATTTAAAATAGCCAACTAATAGCAAGTTTACCAAAGCAAAATTTAATGGAAAATTAAACGTTTTATTTAAAACGTTATCTGCGCAATTCCAATTTCAAATACATGCAATCAAATGAAACCACATATAATGCTGAACAGTAGAGTAGCAAATGCAAAAGATGATTCCACCCTGAATTTTATTCCATCATACCAAACGATAGACACATTAGAATTTCCTCCTCACATATTTATTCGACTAGCTGGATCAATGGTTCTAAAAGAGAGCCCCAAACGTTTGAAATTCGGTCATCAGCACACCCTTCTTTCCTAATGGCTTTCCTTTGTTGGTCCACAAAAAACACCACGTGTTTGTTTAGTTCCTCCGTTAACGCCTCCCTTAATAATTTTACGACGATTTTTTTGTGCGTGTCTTGCCTTGGTGATGGCTTTGTGCTTTGGTCGGTGTTATTTTTTGTTGGTGGTGGATGGGGTAGAACTTGGGGGTAGTTGTGATGGAGCCTGTTTGTGATTGGTGCTCCGATTCTTCCGTTACGTTTTACCATTGGTCAGTTGCTCGTTTGTCCCCGGACAGTCCCTGGTCAGATCAAACGATTAACTGCACCAAAGTGTTTATCCTTTTTTTGTGTTGGCAACTATTTTTTACCACGCTTATTCGTGCCTTTTGTGTAATGAAAACGTTTTATTTTAGGTGGTTTTTTGTGGCCCCATAAAAAGAATGGGTGGTAACAATCTTGCTGGTAAACTACAGAGGTTGGACAAAATAATGGAAACACTTCCATTTCTGCTCTTGTATCCATAAGAGATCAAATTCATGGTGTGCAAATAGTTGTGTTTCCATTATTTTTTACTAGGTTTATGGTAATTTGGTCAGTTGTTGATGAAAAAGGGTTTGTGATGGAGCTAGTAGTCAAATATTTTTAGTGCCGAAAATAGAACTTTCCGAATGCAAATCGCGGACGTGCCTGTTTATTCAGTTGTGACAACGGAGAAAGTCCAGACATTTATCTCACGTCCTTGCCCTGGTGTAAACGATGCTGGAAAATTCTGGCGCATTTTTTTTGTTGCGCCCTCTATCGGCGAACCGTGATGTCTCTGAGTTCTTGGCCTAGTTACTGGGATGTCTCTCCCTCTCTCTCTCTCTCTAAAGGGCCTTCAGGAAAAACACGCATCGCCTTTCTGTAAAGAATAACTGGAGGTCTGGTTTTTATAAGATGCGGCAAAAACTCCATTTCTGAAACGGATGCGAAAAGTGATTTTTCATGAGCTGGAAAATGGAGTGATATGTCCGAAAATTAGGTCGATCTGGTTAGCCATTAGTGGAACATGATTCATCGGGGAAATACATTGCCAGAACATTATTGGGCTTGAACGCTGGAATTTTTATAAAACATGGAATTACTGGGTGCTTTAGAAAATTATTTGGTCATTTACATCTTTCACATCGTTCACATTATCGTACAGCAGCAATAATCATAAGGAGGTTAATCTGCTGGCACATCACTCTCACGCCTAAATAAAAGTATATCTATAATTTAAAATATTCAGGATGTTCACAGTTTAGCTTCTGTTCACTGAAGAAAGTTGGTACGCCCACATAATAGTAAATATTTCAATTAAATTAAAAATGCGATTTAATTATTTAAGTAACTCAGTTATTAGGGTGTTGGTTGGAATTAATGGTTTTATTGGTTGGCTTTGGTAGGTCCATAGATGGCGCTAGTTCCTAATAATACAGTGCATTTCCCCCACCCCCTCCCACACCGCATCCCTTTTTATCTGTTTCAAGGCGGCGCATCAAACGGGACATTTTTTATTGTTTCGTTCGCTTTGTGAATCGCAAAAGTGGAGCGTTATTTTTTCTCCTCGTCTTATCGAAGCAACTTTTAAATCATCAATAAATGGCCGCCCACATCCATTGAGAGGGGTGGGAGAGCCTTTCTTCGTTTTCCGTACATGTTGTACTCTTGCAATTCAGATATAATTTGGCAAGGAAAAACTAGTCGAATTTTAAATGGGCTGCGGAATCTGACTTGTTTGTGTAAAAACCGATTCAACTAATGAACAATTTTGGTATTTTTAAACACAAATTCAATATCGATTCTTCAGATTGCCGAAATTGCAAACCGTAAGATTTCATGTGTGATTGAGTGATGAAATCGTTAAAAATTATGCCTTTTTGTTTATTAATTTTTCTCTGGGTTGTAAATATCAGAACATGATGTTTTGTATCTTTACTCCATGCTTATAAAGCAATATTGCTTCGAGTATTGTTTCGTGTGTTTACTGCTTTTAAAGAGAACAATTAAATCAAATCACTACCTGGGGGTTAATAAACATGAAATCTTTTGCCAGGAATCGACAGAAATCGATCCCGGAACCGTCGCATCACGAGTCTGTTGCTCAACCAACTGAGCTGTGATGGATAGAACAATTACTTGAAAGTTTTAGAAGTTCTCTTTCCAGTAACAACTTTAATTTTCGAAAAAAGTCTGTAAAATTTGTATGAAAAATTAATTGAGAAAAATCTTTCCTTAGACAACATGTGAATGCTAAAAAAATACATTTTTTAATGAACACGAACATATCCAATGGCATTGCGTGTCCATCCGTTTATTATTCTTCCTCGCAGAGTGTAGCGTGGCGCTAATTTGGCGCCGCGGCGTCTGGATGGCTCAGGCGTTGTCATGGCAACGCCGGGGCCGACGGGTGGCCGGGGAAGTAGGTCGCTAGGCAACCGCATCTCGCAGCATCTTTTTTGCTCTTCCTTCCTTCCGCCGCCGCCAGAACGCCACAGTTGGCTTGGCTCTTCTACCCAACCGCCCCTCCCTCCCCCTCCACCTCGTGTGGCCTCATGCTGACACAGTCTCTGATGGAACTGGCCGATTGGGCGAACGACGAGCGCCATAGCTCTTATTGATGTTTTGTTTGTTGTTGTTGCGTTTTCGCCTTTGTTGCTCGTTTTTCGACGCCACCACCACCGCCTCCTCCTCCACCCCTTTCTGTTCTTCCTTTTCGCAGATAGGGGGATGCACCCAGGGCTAAGATTGAGTCTGACGCCCCGCTTCTTTCATTCGATTACAATATTTAATTTTTGTTTATATTTTCATTTATTGTCCTTATATTTGGTTGTGTTTATTTTTAGTTAGATCGGCGAATTTGGCGTTTTTCTAGGTTTAGCTGATTTATAGATAGTACTTTGGATTCCACCGTTCTGGGTTCGATTCTCGATTTGCTCCAGTGGTAGTGGTGAAAGTTTAACTCGCCTCGAATAGTGTTGAATCAGTGAGAAGATTTACATACACTGTACTATTCTCTAGTTATTCGCTATAGTGAAAAGATTTTCAAGCGCTTATCTTGATATCTACTATTTATTTGAATTTTGTTACTATTAAAGCTGCAACAAGTATGTGCGAAAATAGAAAATTGGAATCCACCACCCTGTCTATACCCTGGGCGTCGTCCCCTTTGGGTGTTTCTACGCAAAGTTTTTGTTCAACTTTAGTCCAGCTTCATTTCCTTATTGGTCGTCCTCTTCCCTTTCTTCCACCCCCTCCCTTGGTTCACACTCAGTTACTGTCATTCGTTATATGGTTGACGCTTCATTAACTTCTTCAAAGAGTCAATGACCCCTTCAGATGGTCAGTTTTCCATTTGGTCAAAAGAATCAGTCAGAATAAATCTGTGTCCAACTTACAAAAATCTACCAGAAAACTTCTCTCACAAAAGTTCTTTCTTTGCTCGTTTTTAGATAAATTAGGCATTCTTATTTTGAAAAATTTAAATTATTGGAGATAGGAGTTTTTGGTTTGCGTTGTTCGACGGTTAAGCCTACCAATTATTCAATCAATAACATCTACTTAACGTTAAAAAACAATGGCAATCGATTACAAAGATGTCTAAGAACAACTTTTCCATCAACACCAAGCAATCTGTTAGGGGTGGGGGGAGAAGTTCCTTAACTCTGCTTTTATCTCGTCATCTTTTACTCTTGCATGAGCTTTTGTTCTTGGTCTCTTTCATATCTGCGGTCGCGCCAATCCACGCCCACGTTAATGAATTGCTGGTGGTGCTTCGTGATTGAAAATGTGACCATTAAGTATAACGAACAGCAACTTTTCTATGAAATGCGTGGTTTATTCCTGTTGCTGTTCATTATCCTTAATAGCACGGATTATTTTTTTTTCAATTGACATTTAATACAATAACATTTTCTCTATATGAAAATGTGACCTTTGTCACAACGCCGAGAGATAATTACGAGAGCTTGCGAAAGATGACTGTATACACGGGGATGGGCTTGAAGAAAATGTCTACCTTTCTACCTCGTCTGGTTTCCAAATGTTTTCCTTTTTTTTATTTATTATTTTTTAATCGATTTAGAAAAACAATGCGTGTATGCAAAACAAAGTATTTTTTGAAATGGTAGCATTTTATTGCTACAATCTTCATTTAGTTTCAGTATTAACGAAGAGCGTTGCTTCAAAAATGTTTTTTTTTTCCGCCCCATTTTCGAAGAGCAGCCGTATTTAGAGCATGGCATCGTAAAGACGAAATGTTTCGCAAGCTATTAGTTGTTAGTAGTTTTGTAGAGCTGCCTCGTGCTTTCATCTCTCATTAATTTTCACCCTGTCGAGACTTCTCCTTTGTTGTTTGTTGGAGGCGGAGTCATTGCGCTGCGCTGTATTTCTTTTCCTCTCTGTTGCTTTTTTTCATTTAACCGGAGGCCAAACTTTGAAATTATCCCGAACGCCATCGGGTCATGACACCAATTTGTATCGTTTGTTGTCGAGATACGTATAGACGGGATGGAAACATGAACTACATAATCTGTAATTACAAATAGTTGACGATGTTTGGCAGTCTGGGACAGAAAAATTTAAATATCGACTGCTACAGCATAGGGCCTAAGCGATCGAATGAAAATGACAGTCATCGACGGCTTAGAACGTTTTAAGCTCAAACTAATAAGGAAACAAGTTCCGGTGCAGTGCCGAAGGGGAAGACGAACCGAGTCTTGACAATGTCGTTTCATTAAATAAATAACAGAAATGTTATTTTATAAGAGAGTTGGTCTATGTTCGTCTTCCCCTTCGGAACCGGAACTTGTTTCCATATCGTTTTATTACAGATACGATTTCAATGTCTACCCACAAGCAGTCCCAGATCAGGACGAAAATGTCCTACTTTAACTATTAATTAAATTGCGCAGGAAAGTTTTTGGATGGACTGTTCGGTTCAGCTAAATTCGGACGGCACTAATCGACGATGACTGAGCATGTCAGCAACTACGTCACCGGATACGGAAGTAGCCAGTTGTCTGGCATCATTGTTCTCGCCTATTGGTTGATCCGTGAAATTGGAACGCGCTCCTCAGGGTCCATTTCCCCATTGGTCGTCAACATTAAGAGCATTTCCCCGAAAAGTCAACGAACTCGGGTTGCATGTTGTTTCCTTTTTTTAATTAATTATGCGTGATCACGCTATTTGGCTTGGAAAGAATGCCGGACAGGTCACTGGTGCGCATTCCTCATATAGCGCAGGCTATCTATGAAAATTGGTTGCGGCCTGCTATCATCCCAATTTGTACGTTTGCCATGCAATTAGCAGTTAGATATTTATAGATATTAGATTGTGTAATATAGTTTAGTGCATGCCGGAATGTTCACCGTTCCCTAAACTCATCGTTTTGATCGTATTCATTGCACTGTACATGTATATCCATATTGAACATCACTGCTTAACTCTTACAGTCACGTCTGAATTCTTGCTTTTTATAATAATAATTTTTAAGATTATTTTTAAGAAGAAATTTACAAAATGTCTTATGTTATTGTCACATTGACATCACATTATGTGGATAAACCAAAGCATAGTTTCTAGATTTCGAAAATATTTCCGTATTAATTTACATACAGTTACAGTTAGAATAACGCGCTTTTTTATAAATTGCTCTTGAATTAAGATCGCCAGGTGTCGTGACTACCGCATCGCGCCACCTAGCGGCGAGGCAACGAAGAATTGTTCGAAAATTTGCACGTGTCCTCGTTTTTCATTAAGCCTAAAATTCACGTTACTGAAAGAGTTCAAGCTTTCGTTTGTTTCGTGTAACTATTATGTTTTGTTGTTGCATTTGTCTTGTTTTTGTTGCACGTGTGACTTGAGTATGATATTCCCCTGCATCTGTATGTGTTGTGAAATTTGTTTGTGTCCTCCCTATCATCTTTCCCTCCTCCCAGAAGCGCATCCGGCTAACGCTAGCGTCGTGTGCGGCTCCCACCAATTTCGTTGCAGCGGCGGTGTCGGCAAGTGTTTGCGCATTGATCAAGTGTGCGACGGTCACAGGGACTGTCCCGATGGACAGGACGAGAGGTCTTGCGGTAAGCACAGCGCCTCCTCGCGGGAGCTCAGGGCAAATCACAAGACAAATGAGAAATGCAGTGCCGCTCCTCGTTCCTCCGTAAAGAAAGGACCGAGGACGTTCCTCGTTCCTCCATAAAAGTAAAGAAATGAAAACGTTCCTCGTTCCTTTGATTTAAATTTATATTGGACGTTCCAACGTTAGTCAGAAAAAGGAACGAATTCCTTGGAACGAGACGTTCCTTTTCCGTTCCTACCCAACACTGGAAAAATGGGAGAGGAACTTGCTCGGAATACAAGACTAAAAATGAAATCTGTCCAATTGACCTTTTAGATGCGTGACGTGACCCAGAACGATAAATGTTTAGATTTACTCATACGCGAACGCATTCTGTCTTTCCCATCCAATCCTCCAAAATGATGTTTTGTGGGGTGGATGGGTGAGGGGGTGGGACAG
>JAUJYS010006231.1:0-10469 GCA_033995665.1 Melogona broelemanni | reverse complement strand
AATTCACGTGCTGCTGCAATTTGCGCGCTTCAGCTGCATTCGCCGCGATTATTCGCCTAGTGAAATACCGCCTTAATTGGCCCAACAACGCGCTAACCACTACGCCGCACGACGTCCACCGCACTCTAACCTATTCGAATCGTTGACAAATTCTGAAGGTGTGCCGAAATATTTCTGTGAGACTACTAAGCACAAGCGATCCTCCGCCCTCTTTCGCACCTTATCCTTTTTTCGCGAAACATCCAGAAATCCGTTTTTCTTCACGAGATTACCGTCACTTTTCTTTCACACTCACAAAACTGTTTAGAGCGACCGCCTCAGTTACACATACTTGTCATATCTATTCCCTGGCAACAATGATCAAAGAAATCCGAGATGTATCGTTTCAAGATGTCAAACTTTTCCTCCCTAACTTTCCATTCCTCTCTCTCTCACCGTTTCGGAATTTTTACCACCAGCTGCCGTCAATCTTAAGATCGCGCGCGCACACTTTCACGAGGAACTCTGAGTTAAATTAGTCAGTTTATGGCTGTAATGACTTGTAACTGTAATGGGGGAACTAAAATCTAACTGAAAAATAATTCAAGCGCTTGCTATTAAGGAATTAATGTACCGAACGGGCAACAAAAGGTGACAATAAGCACTCTTAGGGGATGTATTGGCTGGTCCCTTCGAAAGTTTCATCAAAATTGTCCTCAAAAATTGGCATCCTCGCATAGGCGGCCCATGAACAACTTTCAGCAAAGATTAGGAAAGTAGTTCTTCAAAAAAGTGCGTGATACAATTGATGTCACCCTTAAGGGTGCCAATAGTCACCAGAGGCATCTTGAAAAATTCTTGCGCGACTCTCCCCCACCTTCGATAGGGTGCCAATGTCTATCCCAGGGCTTCTAAACCTTTTTTTAACACCACGGACACCATTTTAAATATCCTAGGTTGGCACGAACCCTTAACAATTAATTGCTATTACAATAGTATTTCAGAGCTGTAATACTGTAAATCATGCTGAGAAAAATTTAGCATTTTTTTTGGCAAAACGTTATGAATTAATTACCATTTAACATTATCGAATATCGACGTTAATCTTGACTGATCAAATTTGTAAAAAAAATGTACACCTTTTTCAGAAGGCATCACCCTCTGCAACTTCCAATTTGGCGAATCGTTTAAAAGCGCTGCTCTATCTTATCATAAAATACCGTTGCATGCGTCGGTATTGAATGCATTTAGTCACTTATTAGGACCAGCCAACAGGTGATTTATTTTTTCGCATTTCTAAATTCAGGTGACTTTAAGTTTGTTTAAATTGCCTGGCCGCTAAATCTCCGCATACATTTAAATAGACCAATATAAACTATTGGATCGGAATAAAATCCAATATTTTATATTGGTCTATACAAATGTATGCGAAGATTTAGCGGCCAGGCAATTTAAACAAACTTAAAGTCACCTGAATTTAGAAATACGAAAAAACAAATCACCTGTTGACAAGAGTCGTTAGTACCAATAATAGGAGCAGTATAATATCCGAAAGGAAAAGAAATGGACGGATAAGCCACGGAACAACCCCAGCCAAAATGATTTTTTTTTTTGTAAAGTGTCGTTCGGTACTAGAGAGGAAGGAGGGTTTAGGTTGGTCGCGGTGTGACAACGTCTTATTTTTAGTCACCCAAGTTGAGGAACGTCGTCGTTGCATAGATCCGCGCCTATAAATGTGGGCACACACAATAGGCGGGAAAGATAAGAGCGTCACCTGCCACTCTCCATTTTGCCAACGCGCAGACGACGCCGAAACTGGGTTTACGTTCAAAAAATAGAATTAGCGAAGTGAGATGCGCGTCATGATGTTCCAGCGCGGGATTGCACGCCGAAGAGTTTGAGAATCGCGCTACACGTCCGTAGGACATGGGCTTGTCGCGTCTTATAATGTAGCGCCATCTGTCGGTCATGGCGACGTACATCAAATAATCTAAACAGCATCCGTTAAAAATGTATCTTCAATATCAAAGAGTCTGTACCCATTAAAATATTTCAGATTTATTAATTTAATTTATAGCAAACCTGCTGGTGTGATGTTTAGAAGGATAATTCTTTGTGAAACAACTTTTTATGTCTCACATGATAGAAACTGCAGTAAATTGTTAATTTTTAAGATGATTTCAATGCTTTGTAAGATTATTTTCAATTATTATTTGAAAATGATCTTACAATAAATTATAAGAACATGGGATATTTTCTTAAAAGTTACATGTTTAGATCCTAACATGCATCATATTCGTTTTTAAAAGCGTAAAACTTATCCAACTTGCGCCTGGAAGCATAAGAGTCGCCCTGTTTTCGAGAAAATAAAAATAATCAATATTTAAATATTGAACTAATCAATAAATCATTCGAATATAAGTCCGATAGAGCAAGACACGTTTAATCTATAAGATGCAGGAACATACATACATAAGCTTTCGATTTGCTACCGGTAGATAATTTTCAGAGTACTTGTACTAAAATAAATAATACGTTAAAAAAAATACGCCTTCATTAAAATTTGCTTAAAATGAATAGCGAAAAAAATTATAAATGCTCTAAGAAATAATATTTCAGCAAAAATGTTGTAAAGAACAAACCCCTCTTCCACGAAAAGTTAGCACCCTCCCCCCTCCCCATATTTACAGCGTAAACGTACGTCGTACATGAACAGGCTCGCAAACTCTCTATTGTAGGCCGAAACACTTGTGCTCGGCGTGTTTACATTAACATTGGCAGGAGCCGGGAAAGCATCACAGGAACAGCAAGCCGCAAATCTTCACAACGGAAATCCACTTGGGCACGTTAATTCTGACTCATCGATCAAAAACTGCTTTAAAAGACCTGCCGAGTGGTTTAACTATATACCAGGAAGCTTCGACATGCAACCCACAAAAACGCCTGCCTGAGCAACTGGGCGCAAGCACGAGTGTATTTTTAAATCGTTAATAATCGTTATTTCCTGTGTTGTTCTTTAACAAATATAATAGAAGAAAATCTACAACGATAGGATGAAAGTTCGTCGAAGTGAAGATAAAAAATATTAGAATGCTAATCACGAGACCGCGTGATTTGAAGACGAACTAAATTTAGAAGAAAATAACTTTGTGAAATTATGAATAATTATATTTATTTTTATTATTATTATAATATATTTTTACAATTCCCACATATCATTAAACGCGTTTTGTTTACATCTACAAACGTGTAAACATCATTTCACAAAGTTATTTTATTGTAAATTAAATTTGTGATCTCGTTCGTCTTCAAATCACGCTGTCTCGTGATTAACAATCTAATATTTTTGTTCTTTAACAAATCGGTTCTCATAGGTGATGCGCTGTAAGCGCGTTTTACAATCGTTAGGAAATAGTAATTCAAACATCTTTCGTCTTCTTATTAATGGTTAAGGAACAAAAAAGGATTAGCCCAGATCCACTTGAGCATAAGTTATTGCACATTAAATGCATTAAACATGATCCAATTCTAAAATTGGTACTTTTAAAAATAAAAGATGCATCCCCGTGAATCCTAAAACGGTATTTTTTGAGCGAGAAAAAATTCGTACGCGCCTCTTAGTTCGGAATGTCCGAAACGCCTAGGAACCTCTGCTGGTACGATATCAGGTGCACGTTATAAATCCCTACCTAAGTAGCTATCTGGCTAGGCGAAATTTCCAGGTCGCCCCGCTGAGGGGCTTTGAGACGAAGACGTCGGTAGATCCCCTTAACAACAAAGCCAGGATTGAGCGGTTGTTATATCAAATACCAAAATATTGTAGTCAGTTTACTGTAGTTCAGTTCTCCCTACAGGACCAGTGGCGCTGTGATTAGTATTCGTTGAGAAACCAATTAAATGTAAATAAAATCAGTGTTAATTCTATATCTGTCTCGGCGTGTATTTTTAACACCAGATTCGGGGTTCGGTACAGCGCCGAAATAATGACAAACAGAGTCTGGCGAACTCTTATAATATACGTCCTAACTCTTAACTCGACAACGTCCTAGACTTCTTATACTTTTATTACCAGATTCATATTCGATTTGTATTACGCATGGCAGCGTCACTGGCACAATAGTTCAGGGCAAAAAGGAAGCTCAGGACTTTACTGAGGGCCCATCATCTGGTCTTCAGGCAAATCTACCATCAATTTGTGTGTGTTTAAAACGCAAGTAGAGACGAAAATGTGTCTTGAAGGAGACGGAGGGGGGTGTAAATAAAAGTAACGAAGCGGGGGTGGAGGGGTAACCCATCTGTAATGTGTGACGGCGGTCTAGGTGGTAAGGGGTATAGCGGTTGTAGGGGGATGGGGTTGGGGTTGAGGGGGGGCGAACGGCGGCTTCTTCAAATTATCTTCCGCAAAATAGAACATTTACAGTTTCAGCTAAGAAAAAAAAATCGAAAGAACAACAACGAATACAAGCGGCGTTCGTATAACAAGAGAAAACTGAGGCGTCAGTCACTCCGTTCCCACCCCATTCCACGCCCCTCTTTCAACCAAGTGGCGTTCTTATGGGGACGGCTGCGGACCAACGTGGGCAATGCCCAGAGCTGAGTGACACAAATCGTATTAACTCTCTGATCACTGATGATTTCAAACATGGTTTCCCGATGTTTTCGTGCATTGATGCTCTAACACTGTACCATTTGTTTACTTCGTAGAAATCCCCTTCGAATCAATTAGGTAACATCAATCTCAGTTGACGAGTTACCTGGAAATTTTGACAATGCTTTTACTTTTATTATTAAGAAGTTTAGTCTCTTTGCGGTTATAGTAAAATATTTACCTCGTGTTTATAGCTGAGGTAGTTTATTGAGATAATTCACCTTTTCTGTTGAGCATTGTACAATAAAAACTCGTCATTTACGGAGCTTTGGTTAGAGAGCCTTTAATCGCGAGCCAAAGGTCTCTTTATAAAATACACTAGAAATAGGACCCAGCTTCGCCCGGGATAAGGAATAGGAAATTTATAACCATCGCCCATCTAATCACTATTTTCTACAGAAGCGAGTGAAATGATAAAACGATGCTTTCACCCGAAGCGAGGTGAATGTGACTAGACGACAAAATTTGGTCCTCCTAAATTATAGTATAGATTTCGGGACATCAAAAAAATCCAAAAGTAACCAATTTTGTCTCCAGGTCCTGAAAATAATACAGTACAGGTCGGTCTAATTAGTTGTGAACCGAAAGTTGGAGGGGGCGCAATATCTAATCACTGCCCAGGGCGCACCAGTCTCGCACAAAGAAGGCTCCGAGTCCCCGCAACGGTCCCTCTCGTCCGCCACCGACACTCGCAACTAACGTGTTGTTTATAGGTTATAACCTCGAAATTAGAGTGTTAGCGGTTTTCCGCGTTTGAACGTTAAAGTGTTTCCACTTTTAGAAACAGCGATTATCTGTATTTTTCTTTTTTTTTTTTTTTTTTACTTTCCTCCCGCGCGTTCTCTTTTCTTCGTGTCTTACTTTTCAACTTCTCCGTTTTCACACACAATAGATAAATATCAAAGACGATCGTCGGACGAGATTTCCCCGCAATATTCGCACTTCATATAATAATGGTGAGGTTTTGGGCGAAGAAGAAGAAGAAAAAATGGCGGTGTGGAGCGGGGTGCGAGAGTGTTTTTTTAAACAAGAAATATAATGAACCTGCATGCCTAGAAAAAAAGTTATTTTCATCACTGGTGTGAGCCCTCAAAAATCACTTAGATATCTAGTTCTCGGTTTCTCGCCTGTGTTTTATGTTTTTATGTCCCATTTTATGTTGTTTTCATATGCTTTCCCGTCTCACGTTCCTCACAAACGAATTTTCCATATATGTCTTTCACTTCAAATCTTGGTATCTTATAAAAATGACCTTTCTTTGTTAGTTTTCCAGGAGACTAGCACCAAGCAATAAGTTAAGAAAACAATTATTTCTTTAATTTTTAACAACAATTGACACGCACTACAGACGTACTCGCATATACCGACTCATTCTAAACTTTCAATAAAAATTTGGTTTGTATTTTTAAACCAAGCAATTATTATTTTTAAACAAATTTCGACATCGTACAAACCATCGTGGCCCTATCTGAGAGGCCAACTTGTAATGCAACTGTTTCGTGTTCGATTCCTGACAAAGGATCTTGTTTATTTGACCACGTAGTACAGGAATCAACACACCTATCATTTAGTAAAAACCCTGGATAGTACCACAATAAAAATAAATAACTGTGTATGCTAGCTACGGAGTGTGTAAAGTATCTAGTACATTTTAAATGGGTTATTTTGAATTAATATTTTTAAATGATTTTTTTTTTAATAATGACATAAAGGCCATACGCTCTTCGTACAAAATTATGAGCATTTTGGATTAGAGAACGTCAAAAAAGATGCCCGAGCTTCAAAAATATTTATCAGCGGCGTTCCATTTAGAAATAAATCTGTTGAAAAAGCAGCTGGCAAAGATTACGAGCATCATCAATTTTGAGCAGAAAAAAAGTTTCGCCAAAATCCTACAACTGTGTTTCATTCACAGTTGTGCTTGAGTAGGCCAGCCCACTAACTCCTCGGACAAGTTCGTTCATGCCGTGAATGTCGACAATACATAAAAATAAACGCACTACTTTATTTTTTTTTTGCTTAACAGCTAAAATACAATTACAGCGCCGTCTAGGAATTTGCCAGAGCAGGAAAATTGCCACAAAATTTCGAGCACTGTCAGAAGACCGACAATATTTTGGATGCACCAACTCGAGCAGTTTGAATCTGGTTTGGAATTTGGGATGAAAACTGATTGAAATACTGTTGGTTGAAATTTAGGAGCCATTGTAGTTCTTCTTCAATTAAAATACTGTAGGAAGAAATTCAAGATTCAATTAAAACCTTGTATGATTCGGACTGAACATGCCATAGAATAGATTCAACAACAGCATTTACAAGGTGAGAACAAATTAGTGATTAAAGATAGATGCGACCACACAAACCACACAAGACATTTAGTTCAAGTTTTTCCCGGTGGTGCCAGCGCTGTTGATACCGTTTCGCATCCTATACAGATCCAACTTTCGTGTTTCCACCCCCTTGAAAGACCAACCGCGTTGTCGAGTCAAAAGAAAGATAACTAACACCTAATGAAAATATCACAGTTTATTTTCTGGTAGCATTATGAAAAAAACTCAAAAGAGAGGAAAAAGGGAAAGTTCTTTACGTTTTTACGAGGCCGAAAATTACTTTCAACGCGGTGTTGCCCCGCCGCGGTTTTTCGCAGTGCCGCCGCCGTACCACCACCGCCCTCCAATTTTTTTGCGCAAAACAGTTGTTTACGTGAAGTCAGAGTGCTTGTCTAGCGCTTCCCCAACAACCTAGGACTCGAAAAAATTCGCGCAACGCTACTGAGGAGGAGAAAAACACAAGTTTCTCTACTTCTTCACTAAAAATCAACTCGGAATCCCACGTTCCAGAACCACGTTCAACAAATAACAGACCAGCTAACTCTTTACCGAGTGGGGAACATGTTCCGATATAGCGCCGAACGCTCACAAAAAAATTATAAAAGATAATTTAAATCATAAGCGACTACAGCGCCACAGTCGTTAATCGTGGTTAAATTCTATATACGCCATGACCAATTTTCAGTCGACATGTATTTTTAGATTGCATAGATGGATTTTCTCCAAAAAGGACGTCAACGCAATATCGCCACTG
The DNA here is from genome assembly GCA_033995665.1 of Melogona broelemanni. Classification (NCBI taxonomy): domain Eukaryota; kingdom Metazoa; phylum Arthropoda; class Diplopoda; order Chordeumatida; family Chordeumatidae; genus Melogona; species Melogona broelemanni. The sequence goes on along the minus strand of JAUJYS010006231.1, from coordinate 2,758 downwards.
TTCGATTCTGATCTGATCGATTCGCAACGATTGTTCCATGCAAAATTATCCACACTCTTCGACGAAAGGTTGGAAAAGCTAGTATGGTAATGAGACACGGTCGTTGTTTACATGGTTTACATGGCACACACGCTTTGCGCCTCGAAATTTGCTTCGCGAATTGATTTTGCGAAAATGTTCAATTTCAAAACATTCATTTGGAAATTTCATTCACAATTCATTTGGAAATTGAACATTGTCGCGAAACCAATTAGCGAAGCAAATTTCGAGGCGCAAAGCGTGGGTGCCACATTTAAACCAATGTTTAAGATAAGCACGAGACACCATAGACCTGTTACATCGTTTCAAATGTTTTTTGGTGGTGTCTTCATATTTTTTTGACATTTGATGACAACTCATTGCTCCTATGGAGTTTCCGACGTCACGACGTTATCGACTCTCACATAAACGGCCACACTGCACAGAAACGTTGACTTTAAAAAACAAAATTATCGTGGACAGCTGACACCTGGATCGTTAAAATGATATGAAATACCGATAGTTGGCGCCACGAGATTCTCAGCCACGACTCCATTACGGGTGGAACATTGTCACACTGTGTATTTGGAAAAATATAAAGGAAATACTTAAAACGAGAATGTGTGCTCGTTTTAATTGTTTCATAAACGGCTCCTATTAACTGTCCTATTAACTACTCCTTTTAACTGAAAGAAAACACTGCTTGACAAAATGTATATTGATATATACATGTACATTTGAAAATCAAAATAGAATCCTTCATGAAAATGAAAATAGCTTTTTTCAAATTAATTAACTTTCGCAGGTCAAAGTTTTTGCAAACCGCCGACAGAAGACAGCACAAGTTACGGAAACGCATAGGTGTATATGGAGTAATTGCAATAAAACATCTCAGTAAAATATTTGAAACAAATTAAGCAAAGTTTGAAAAGTATCAAGATCACTAAGGCGGATATTTCTTTGATCTCTTCTTGAAGAAAACTGGTTGTACTCGTTTACGGAAAAGTAAAAAAAAAAAAAAATACTCTGCAATCTTATTTATTTTACTTCTCTAGTACAGGCAGAGAGAGAGAGTTGAAAAATTGACGAATTATTCAAATCCAAGTGTTCTGTCGTTGCTTTTTGCTCGCTGACGGGCATCTTTCGAATTTTTCGCTTCGACAGTTTTGGTGGGAAAAGAATGTCAACGCAGGCGCCACTCTTTGTTTTTTATATATACATTTTTGGAAGAGAAAAAAAAATGTGATCGAGCAAAATTGACAAATCTGTTATGTAGGCAAGTTGGCAATATTTTTTTTTGCTCGGGTCAGATATCGATGCATTCTTCAGACATGATGGATGAAGGTCTCTCTGTGTTCAGTGTATGAAAACAGCAACCCCCCCACCCTCTCGTGTGCCTTATAGGGCAGCTACAAGGGGTTGGACAAAATAATGGAAGCAGATCTTTATGGTGCATAAACAGATCTGTTTCCATTATTTCGTCCAGCCCCTGTATACGAAAAATAATACGCTGTGCAAAAACGTTGCTGTTGTGTATGTGTTGCAGTTTCCAGACATCGATAAAGGGTTCTTCGAGTTGGTCAACCTCTGCACTGTCGAGTGCCGCAAAAATATTTTCAATAGCGAAAACAATGATAAAGATTTTTAAAATTAAAATAGTTTGGATTGCATACGTACACTCACATATTTGAGCCGGTTTTCAAATACTACGAAAGAAATACAATATAATATAAATCAAACTGTAGTTGAAGAATAACCAACAATTTAATCAGTTTTGCATTGTGCTAGGTTTCGGCATCTTTGAATTCGAGAATACATGAAATAAGGTTAATTATTTTTTGAAATTACCTAATTGAAAAATTGCAATTTTCGTATAATAAAATGGAATTTTTCTTGCATTTGGCTAAAATATTTGTTTAATATTTCCAAGATACATGCAATTAATCTTGGAAATAGTAACAAGTCTTTTGAATTTCAAGATAAAGCTGGGTTAGAGATTAGATAAATTTCTCGTCTTAAGAAATCGAGTTATCCACACAAATTGACATTTTTAAAGGAGCAACAAAATATAAGGAATTTGCAGTATTGGAGATCCAAACAACTTATTGCGGCCCTCTTCAAAGCAAAAGGGGCCGCACGTTGCTAGTGATAAGGAAAACAGTACCGGGCCTGTATTCAACTTTCGCGTTAGGCGTCCTCGCTTTGGGCTGCCTATACTGAGCTCGGTGACAAAAAAAAATGAATGTGGGGGTTAAACTATGAACGGAGTCACCCAGCGAAAAGAACACCAATTTTGATAAAAACGGAAAAGTCATTTATATGAAAAAGAATGATCCGTTCTTTTTTTTTTTTAATGTCAAAATGTCGCCCGGAAAACCCAAAAAAGAACGACAGAACACCATTAACAATTGCGAAGCTGATACACAGGTCGCGCAACCAGAATGAAATGGCGAGTTAGGTTAGGGTGGCGACATTTGAACAACTCGCTGAGACATTTACATGTCTGTGCATTCAGCCCTTTTAAGTCAAATCGAGATTATGGAAATTGTAAGTGGAAACAACGGTCAAGTTATTATCGTATCCTTTCTGCTTAGCCATATTTCATACAAGTAGGTTAATATGGAAAAACATTTTTTAATAAATTAATGATTAATGATAATGATTAAATGGGAGCGGTGGCGCGTTCCTGTAATCCCGCTGCTGGGAAGCGTACTAACCGATGGCTCATGAGCCTACGGTC
>JAUJYS010006230.1:0-10469 GCA_033995665.1 Melogona broelemanni | reverse complement strand
CATATCTCCAAAGAGACACGAGGGTGCAGTATTCCTGTAGTGCACGAGGCGCTACGGTGAATTAAAAAAAAAAAAAACACTTGCTTCTTGTTTTCTTTCCATTGTTTGGCATGCCTTAATTGAGATTAACTAAAAAAATGAAAAAATTACATTTATCCCTGTCGTTCTAATGCCCCTTATTTTCGCCCTGAATTTCGATCGTAAAATAAAAGGCAGGTTATCAAGGTCACGCTTATAGCACAAACATCTTTGTCAGGCATTTGGCCAAACAATTGATAATGTTTCTGTTTCCGGAACCGAAATTCTAATCGCCACCAAGATTAGTATACAGACCTTGAATCGCAACCATTCCAATTTTTCACTTTTTTCAGATTGCCGACGCGGCCAGTCGCTGGTGGTGCACGCTATCAACGAGGGTCGCCAGGCGGCCCACCAAGTCGACCAGGACCTCATCGGATCCACCATGCTTCCAGGGCCGGGTGGCATCATCCAAGTAGCCACCAAGGTCGGAGCTTAATTTTTTAGATCCTTCCGACCCGAGTCGAATTTGGGCTAAGCATGTAGTGTGACACTGGCCATGTCGAACCACACAATAAGCATTTTTCTTTTTTGTTTTCTCCACCGAGGGCACCCTAGTTTTTATTGCGTTCAACGCGTCATATGTGCACCGCTCGCCACAAATTGTATTTGAATTTGCCTTACGGAGACAGATGAACTTTCGGTGATGTAAATATATTGTACGTGTGTGTGTGTGTGTGACGAAGGCGCCGTCAGTCGGCGCTAGACTCGCTTCCCACAATTTTTGTAGGTGTTAAATTTATTTTTTTTTTTTTTCGAGTGGATTTTTATAGGAATTTTTTGTTTTTGTTTGAGTTCCTCTAACGGTTGTGTCGAGTTTGGGTTAGCGTGGCCAGCATTCCCCTGTCTGTTAATATTTTCTCTGTTGTACAGAATTATAGGTAGGAAATTTGAATGATTATACATTTTATGAATTATGTTTGTTGAGACTCGTTTAAGAGAGTCGTGGTATATTTACAGCGCTGCGGCCAAGTTAGTGCGTCGTCACTCTTGGAGATTTTTTGTATTTTTTTGTTGGTCACCCCTTTCCCCGTGCATGTAGTATTTTCTAGTATCCTTTTAACGTTTATTTTTCTGTGCGTGTCCCTTTAAAAAAATGTCGACTTCGTATTTGCTTGAAGACGAATGGCCAGAGAACTTTTCGAGACTCATATTCTCGTGGAATGGTTTAAAGGTCGCTAGCTCCGCTCGTGGTTTACGACGATCAGACTAAGCTTTTTTAAATTATAATTCCAATATATCTTAATTATATAACTTTTTGTTTTCTAGTTTTTTTTTGCGCGTACTGCCAAACTTTAACGAGTCCTTGCCAATCAGTGTTAGTGCGCTTGTGCAGGCTTGATTCTCAGAGAGGATGTCTAACTCGCATATTTAATATATGGTGGGAGTCCACCCGAGCTAAACTATTCGAGTGTACATCTTGTAATTATATTCTAATAAAGCAATGAACCACGCCAACATCGTTTTATTTTAATTATTTTTCGTTCTCTGTGCACTCTTTTATTTATCATTTCTTTTCGTCGTTGCGCCATTTCGTCGCTGGCTATTTAGTCGCTGCGCTATTATGGTTTGCGCCATTATGACGTCACACCGTTTTTTCGTACCAGTTGGTGTCTTCTTTGTGTCGTTCGTTTAATTTCGAGATATTCGTGTATTTTGCAGATGAGATTGGTTGGTCTCCTAAGCATGTGAACCCTATGATAATTATTTTCATTCGATGTGTACCTTCGTCAAAGACACCCTCCCCCGAGCTGCTTGTTTAAAAAATATTGTGATTGTGTGGTCTTCAAGATGGCGTTATGGTGACTTGTCATTTCTTATTGAACATTTACACAAAAACTGTGACGACGTCTAGGACGCCGAGGAGATGGGTCGTCTAAAATTAAAACAAATAAGGAAAAATTGTGTTCCTTGGCAGCTCCGAAATAAAAGACGAGCAGAGTCTGGAAAAACAATTTTGACAGACTATGTTCGTCTTTTAAAAACTTTTTTTGGAGGTGTCCGGAATACTTTTCCTCACCCTTTTTGAACATCGCACAGTTCATAATTTAAAATCCGTTTTAGTTTTTCCTGATGACCACAGCTGACTTTTAGTGATAAACGTTTATAGATTTTCAAGCGACCCTTGTGTTGAAATTGTTTGAGTAAACATTTTTAAGCGTGACAGTCACCAGGGTGAGACAGCGTGGTTCAAACATGAACGTCGTTCGCGTCGATTTCCGCAATATGTCATGTCAACCGCCATAACGCCATTTTGTAAGTGATTGAACCATAATATTACGAAAGTCCTCCACCCCTTCACCTGCACTCTAATCTTGTATCTCTGTGGTCACTGACATTTGTCTTAACTCCGAGGTTCTTCGCATCACTTCATCTCAGCGATGACTTGTCACATTAGAATTGACGGATTTCATTTTGGTATGAAATTTTGTTGGGTGTAAACTATTTTTCGTGTAATATTGGGTAATTTGTGTAATTTATTTCACAATTAGGAAAAGACAATATTTGTGTGTCTGCGAAAAGGCGATCAAAGGCGCACAAGAATTTTTACATACAAAAATGGCGGAAACTCTGGTTTATTAGACTAGTAAAAGAAGATAAGATTATGGATATTGTCGTTCAATTTTGTTTTGGAACACACTGAATTTCCAGCTGTTCACGCTATGATGTGGTATTTTCCACCACATGTCTCAATTCGCACACCGACATAATTTCTTGCTGCAGAGACCAGTAGATCGTAGTCGATCGTTTTCAGCTCATTGTTCTGTTTCGTCCTTGCCTTCCTGACAATGCTTGGTGAGATCAAGCTTGTGCCTCCCCTTTGGCGGTAGTGCCGTGATCCTGGTGGGGCCAATTTCAAACTTGAGGTGGCTCGTTAAATGCTCGACATCGACTAATCGAATCTAATCCATCGAATGAATCGATTCGACGTATATCTGACGTGAAACCTCAGTTTTCATTTTTCCTTCGTCGTCTTCCATATACACATCAATAGAGCAGAGAGAGAGAGAGAGATAGAGAAAATGGGAATTGGAAACATACCTGATGTGTGTGGTCACACACCGTGTGTAATGATAGTGAAATACATGTGTTAGCCTTCAATTAATTACCAATGCTGTCTAGTACCACTTTGTAGTTCAACGGAAATGTGTCTGGAAACGGCATCCAGCTTGATTTTTGAAATTTAGGTGAATTGATAATGAATATTGATGTGAATTAATTCACATTGTTATTTTGGATATGCACTCTCAAAAATCAGTAATTTGTCAGAAGGCTCTCTTTTGATAATATCAAAATGCATTGAAAAATAGTTGTTTTTTTTACTTTATGTTCCTAACGAAAGGGACAAAGTTATTTGGCTCTATCTTCTTTAAAAATCAATATCTTTTTTGATATGAAATACATTCCACAAAAATTCTAACTAAAGATAAAATAACAAAAATAACATTATTTTAATAAATGTACTGGCCCAACGGAACTGATAAAGTTGGGCCTTTTATCAAAAGCATTATTTTTTCAAAAGTCGGAAGATAAAAAAACAACAGAATTGCCAAAATAAGGATAATTTACATTTCCCATTTTATAGATGGGATAAATTGTGAAACGTTGCAGAGCTATTTTAGTACGATAATCCACGTAGCTGCGGTCTCATTTCACCCAGTTCAAAAAACACTAATCAAATTTATCCGGACACACCCGTTTTATTCGCTCATTTCATTGGAGCCCCGAAGTGAAACAATGCAATAATGCGGTAGACAAACGGTATTAAAACCTATTCGTTTCCGGGGTTAATCTGTTTAAATATCTTGGCACAAATTAAGCATGACTAATCGAATGCCTATGTGTAACCTTGCATATTCCATGTACCATAGTTTATGGGTTAGTGTATGTTCTTGTGTCACTGCATACACATGTATAACATCGCTGTTTTATCTTTCATCAAATGTTCCCCAACATGCGGGTACTTATAAATAATGGTTGGTTTTTGAATGAGGTGAATTATCTTCTGTATGTTTTAATAGCTAGAGAGACTTAATAGTGAGCGAAAAATGTTATTAGGCCTTTTGACCCATACCCTTGTATTTTATTATTCCATATTACATAGCTCTAACTTTAGAGAAACTACTATATTTACTGTATGTACTAAATGCTGTAGTTAGTATAAGTTAATTTCCTTTGAAATCCCTATCCAAAAACAGTATTCAATAATTTTTTAATTGGCCGAGCCCCAGCTTGAGAAAACGAAACAAGAATAGAACAAACATTAAGGAATTCTCACTGAAGTTTCGCCGAAGGTCTGACTGGTGGAAAGAATGTATCGGTGTATTTTGTGATTCAAATTATTAGGTTGATTCACTGATTAAAAATACCCTATATTTGTATGCATGAACAAGCACAATTTATCAACAACTAACTGCATTTATTGCGGCCTGTCAAACCTCATACTGTTAGGATGACATAATAATACCGATGACATATGATGTTATAATTGTGTTAGCGTGTAACGTATAATCATCACGACATAGTACGCTGTTCTCGTGTTAATTTATTTATATAATCGTGCACACATCACGAAGCAGCATCCTATTTTGTGTTGGAAACGAACCACGTTTGATGTTTGAACGTTGTACCCATTTATTCACTACATTCTCAAATTAGACGGTCAAATTTAGACTCGTTATGTCACGCACAAACCCACCCCTGTGAAACGCTGTCAAATTTTCAATGTGTACGTGTTCGCTGTTTCTATTGACATGGTGAAACTGGTTTGCAAAATACTTGATAAACTCTAAAGGTTTCTGTATTCGCCAAACTCTAAAGGTTTCTGTTAGGGAAACTGGGAAAAACATTCATTGAGAAAAACTGAAGACAATTTTAATCGGCTGTGACGCCTTCTTCGTCGGTGAATAAAATGGGAAAAAATTGCTGTACCCTGTTGTGTCAAACAATTATCCGGTACAAAACGGATATCCTTAATCTGTCAGTACATGAATTGCCATTTGAATTTTAGATTAGTAAAGCTGATATTATTCAATCGATCCAATTGATCGAGCCTGGATCCATTGAACAAAGTAATCATTGTTTCAAGGAGATTTTGAAGTGAAAAGAAAAATCGAGATGAATTGAGATACTTGAAAGTTGATTGGGGACCAAAGTCAATGTGACCAGGTGCTACAGAGTGTATACAGCATATTGAACTTGATATTTATTTGGCAAAGCTACTCATTGTTCATTTTAAAAATTATTTTAATTCCATTTCAATTTTAAAATTCATTCATAGGGCCATTTTTTAAATAAAAAATATAGTTTTTTAAACATCTTTCCATGCAGTCGTATAACTTCTAATCGTTATTTTGCTTCTATTTTTCAAATGCTGCCAAGATCAAATTGCTTTGCCCTCAAATATTTTGGAGCTTAGGTTTAAAAAAACAACTTATGTAATATTATTCTTGCGACTAATTTTGAATCTTTTTATGAATGATTTTATGGCCAAAAGTAGATACCAAGTTCAAGTTTTAGTAACACAAGAGGCAATAACTTTTTAATTTTCTCGTTATGAGTGACGTGAAATTGATCGCTGGGTTTTGTGGAAGAGACGTGCCTACATAGAAAGTGAATCGTATTGTACTATTCGGATCTGCCTGCAAGTGTGTACTTCGGTTAATCACTTTAATTAATAAGCCCCCCCCTCCATATAGAGCATTACAATCTTGAAACAGTAATAACCAAAACATGCCTACTGTGGTTTCTATAGTGGCCGCCAAAGGTGTATGGTGCCACTTTTCTTGCCTCATTATCAGATTCTGTTTCTCAGCGCCTTCCGATAAGGAATCTTTTTCTCGCAGCTCCGACGATTTTAATTTTCTTTTGCAACGTTGGTATTTCCATATCACATGATCACTATTTTTGTGAAACATGATCGTGTTTTATTTCATTTGAGTTGCTCGGTGCCTTTCAGGTGACTCACCTTGGGATAGTGACGGCAATATCTACAGAATATAATTAGGTTATTTCAGGTATTCTCTTTAAAAATATTGGAACGAAATGCTTTCCAAAAAAAAAAAATAGTTGCATATTGTTATGTACAGAAATGCTTTGGCATTTCTCGATTATTCACGTGTTTGTATTAGCACATTATGTTAGGTTACATCCAGTTGTTTTTCATATATAACATCTAGTTTGTTGTGATTGGTTTAGAGCTTGTCCCCCTTTGTGTTAGTGCCTTGACCAATTTCCGAAATACATCTCAATTTCTAAACTTTTTTATTTATTTATTATGTCTTATAATACAATATACTTTATTGCTCGAATCAAATTAAAAAATACTGTCTGTTGGTAATTTCGGACTCATTAAACTCATATTTTACCAGTAGTGATATTAACTTCAGTGATTGGCAATCATTAAAAAAATGTTGGTAAAAATTGGTGCACAATTATCCCATGCATTGGAACTTATACATTTTCCTTACTACTTGTAACAACATGGCATCAGTAATTTATTATTATTTTTGACCTTTCAAGATACAAGAAGGCGTCAAATCAAAATGCATGATCGATAAATTTAACAATTTGCAAGCTCAAAATCTTTAGTTGATCAATTTTTTATCCACACGAATTTACTGGTTTATTAAAGTCCTGGTTTGATTTTCGTTTCAATAAGTGCGCAAGTAACACTCTGAGCAGCGATTGTGCCTTTATGGCAGTATCAGTAAAATAATCGAGATTGTAACGGGAGGACAAGGCAAATAACGCTAGGATTTGCTCTTCGAAAGAGGTTTACGGTGTGTTAACTGATCCATTGACGACTCAAGTCTTCCCTACATAAATATTTTCAAATATATATATACTTGTAGTTGTTCGCTGTACACTGTATTATCGGCCACGAATTCAAAAGTGAACACATATAAGTGTACCGTAATAAATATAAACATAGTGTGAACATAGACTTATAAATATATGCTGTTGTAAAATGCACAATGCGAATGCGAATTAAAATAGTTTTAAGCTGCACATTGTATTTGGAATATATATATATACTGTATATACAGAACTTTATTATTTTTTTTTTCATGTGTGAACAAATGCTGCGATCGTGATTATGATACACAGTAAAAGCGATGAAATGATGGCAGTGAAAATTATTGACTTTTCTATCTATTTAATCCATTCCAACCTGAGAATTCAGACAAGACGCGGTCATTGTTGTTTAACCTAAAATCGGATTGAATTGGATTACAGGGTTGGATAACAGGGGATAACAGGGGTTTTAGATTGTATTCTCCGCCAGGTTTCTCCGCCAGAGAGTGAATTCTGGCCTCTACTCCTGATACCTCCTTGGTCGGGTATAATTGATTATGCGTGAATATTTGTACGTTAATTGGTCGATCGTATTTCTGACTGAAAAACGCTGGACATAGCAAGCCATCCAAGCATAGACACGTAAATTGTACAATCCAATGATATTTTCATTATATTTAGTACATCAAGCAATAATCCCTCGATTATTATTTTATTTGTTTACGTTCATGGCGTTTGTTTATCTACAGTGATTTTCTTTTGCTTTTCTCCAAGAGAAGCGAGCAAGAAAGATATAACCCTCCCAACCCCGACTCGTTGAGCACAAAATGTGGCATCGGCTTTCCCGAATAGGAATCGGTGCATTTGTACAGTATTATACCCAGCTCGAAAACCGGATTCACACTTGGCGCCATTTTTTTCTTACTTATTACCATTATATTAATATTAATAACTGTACTAACGTCATAACCCAGGCGATAGAACATCCGCCAGTGGTGCGGCGATCACGAGTTCGGTTCCCGGCTCGGGCTCTCGTTTATGCGATCCCAGGGGACTTGTAAAAATGTGCCCCTCCATACACAGTATATTTAATAATTGCTTGTCAATTAAAAAAATGAACAACTCTTTCTTCATTGCTTTTGCCGAAAAGGTGGCGAGAGGGGAGAGAGTGAAAAACGTTTCATCTCCTTGCCATGGGCGTCGATATGTGTTGAGATGTGTTGGGTTCGTTTTGTTCCTAGTAAAGGGTTCTTATGTGATGAACCGTCGAACGCCTAGGTTTCTTTTCCTAAAAAGGAACGCTTTCGTTCCTTTTTTTCTGGAACTGGAACAGTTATTCCTTTTACTGTTTTAAATAATTAATATTTTATATTAAATACTACACTTGTGATCATTTAAATATTTTTAAAAAATGAGTACTCAAATTTTCGTATTCAAAGCTCACGGAAAAATTTGTATTGAAAGCTCACGGGATAAAAATACTTTTACTATTGGAATTGTTGGAATATATTAAATTTTATGAAATTGTCATCCGTTCAGAAAGTGATTTTTTTTTTCTTTACTCGAAGGAACGGAAAAGTTCCAGGTTCCTTTTGAAAACGAATAAAGAACAGCTAGGTTCCGTTCAATTTTTGTAGGAACTAGAACTGGAACGGGTATCTTTTTTAAAGGAACGAACCCAGCACTGAGTAAAATATCATACTCAGTGGGCTAGGCTATCTGGATTCTCACACACGATCGGTATTATTTTCGATGTCGATTTATTTATTTTTAAATTTAAATGTTTGTTTTTTTTACTCATTTCTGTTTATTGTGTCCCCGAATCATTAGTCAATTTATTATTTAAAAAGAAAAATCCAATCATTTCCGCGGCGTCCACGTGAGAACATCGTCCACCCCCATCAAATTCCTCAACGTGGCCTGATACTCATCATCGTCCAGCAGCCGCTTATCCGGCCGCCGCTTGGCGTCCTTCTCCATTCGCAGCAGCGCCCGCTGCAACTGCCGAATATACTGCACCACGTTTCTCGTATTCACCGGCCCCCGCCACACCCGATTCCCGCTCGGAAACACCCGCACGAACCCGCCCACCGCCGCCGGCGGCTCGCGCCACTTTTCTCGCCAGGCCGCTGACGGCGCCACCTTCGCCGCCGCCGCTGTTACCATGGAAACGCCGCGCGAGGTGGTGACTGACGGCCTCGACGTATGGGGGCGCTCCAATCGTCCGCGTGGCCTCGCACCACCCCTATTGGTGTCTGCACCGCCTACCACTGGTGTGGCCTCGTCCAAAGATTTCCCGCCGATCTTCCGTCCCTTGATCGATGCGGATCGCGACTGGGGGCGTCTGTTAATAGACGCAACGACCGGCGCCATCGTCATATTGGATAGTGAAGATGAGGACGAATCTGATGACGCACCCGGCGAGGTGGGTCCCGAGTCGCCGCTGACTGCCTCCTCCACCGAGATCAGGTCCATCAGGTCGTGAAGCAGCGGTTTCTTAACCAGAACGTCCACGTCGCAGTCGATGCAGAGGGACGGGTGACGGTTGACCTCAAGTAACCAAGGGGTCAGGTCACCATCCACCAATACATCGAAGCCGTACATCTCGAAAGAGTTGCTATTAGCCGCTACCAGGGGCGCCTCACATAGCAGGGTCAACAGGATGATATGACCGATCTTCTGCCACACGATCCAATCAGATAGACGCTGACCAGCCAGGTAGTGACGGAGCTGGCGGACCGTCCATTTGCAGCCCAGTCCCACGTTGCCTTTCCCTTCGTCGTAGGCCGGACTGAATTTATTGATGGAGGAATTGGTGATGTGGGAATAGGGATTCTGAAGGCAACGTAGGTCGAAGGGGGCGGTGGCGAAACGGACGAGTCCGTCGTGGTAAATGTAGACCACTAGGGGGCGGTAGCTGACCACGCAGACGTAGAGACGCAGATCGAATTTGTAGCCGGAGACCAGGAGAGGGTTGCACAGGTAGCGTTGTACGATGGCGCTGCTGGAGTAGGAGAGAGCGTGTAGTTGGCGGAAGATGGAGATGCCGCGGCCGCGTGATTGGTCGGACGTCTTGCAGATCCACACGTTTTTGGCCGGGTGGTCGTCGCGCAGGCGGGCGAATTCGAGAGCGAAGCGGACGTACTCGTTGGGGAGGACGTAGGCGACGGGGGAGAAGTCGTAGACGGTGCCGAAGCTGAGGCGCATGCAGCGGAGGCAGCGAACTAGCCGGTCCTTTCGCGTGACCAGCCCCGCCTGGGGAATGTGGTTGGCGAATTGCCAGGGCTGGAGTTCCACGCCGGCGACGGGCACGCGGAGGCCGGGGTGCCAGGCGAGGTTCCAGCCTTGCTTGCCGTGGACGGCTTCGTCGTGGGCCCGCCAGTTGCGCTCCAGGAGGACCTGGGGTTGGGGGAAAGAGGGGAATGAAGGCGGGAAGGACGGGAGATGGAAATTTTTGAATTTGTAATCAGATTATTTTATTATTATTATTTGACAAGTACATGTTTGGAATAGAGCATCCGCCACGTGGTCTCGGTGGTGTAGTGGTGAACGTTCTCGCCTACAATGCAGGTGATCGCGAGTTCGGTTCCCAG
>JAUJYS010006229.1:0-10469 GCA_033995665.1 Melogona broelemanni | reverse complement strand
GCAAAGTGATTCAGCGAAGAACTAAGGGATTGAAAAACCACTAATCAACAAACAACTGAATCTCAACTACTGTAACGTCCCCTTCGCGTTTTGCACTTTTAAAACGTCAAGCTCGATCAAGTTTAGTTCGATTCGAATGCAAGTGCCATCTCATTCATCACATGTGGGTATATCTAAAGGGGAGGGGCGCGATCACAAAACTCCTTAATATTTCAAGTGGCGAGCGAGAAATGACAGGTTCCAAGAAGCGAACTCATTCTCGGTTCTAACGCCATCACAACCACTCCCCCTTCACTCTCATTCTCACAAAGTCCACCAACATTGCCAAAATGCTGTCATCCCGATACAGCCCGCAAAGGCAGTGGCCAAATACTCGCATCAAAGTAATTATTATTGCGATACTGCAATTAATTACTATCGAGCTAAATATTGTATCTCTGCTTTGTGGAGTCAGTCCCTCCTGCACTTTTGTACAAGTGCTGTACGATTTTATATAAATCCGAATGTTAAATGTCATAAACCTGAATTTCTCATGTCATGTTTCCATTAGATTTTAAATTGTCATTGTATAACATTTTGGTCGTGAACAAATGAAAAAAAAACTACAACACTTACAACAATAAAAAAACACACTGCGAGATTATCATTGTGATATCAACGACTGAAACGATCAAACAATCTCGTTTCAACAATATTTCAAACACAACACTCAATTAATTCCTAAAGCTATAGGCATAATTTGGCAACGCCTTCAATTCGTTTTGTTCATTATGTCGCATGGCCTCTAACTTCAACTAGATCTAAATCTGCTATAGTTTGACATCACTGGGATTGGGTGGTCAATAAACTCATTCCTAAAGTTTTGAACTACCGAATATGACAATACTTAAAACTAGCGAAAATAGAACAATCCAATCGCCTTGTGTATTTTCGCTGGTTTGGCAAAGTGATTCAGCGAAGAACTAAGGGATTGAAAAACCACTAATCAACAAACAACTGAATCTCAACTACTGTAACGACCCCATCGTAGCTTCGCGTTTTGCACTTTGGCGCGTTAAAAAAATTAAGCAACGAGAACCAAAGGAAACCGAAATAATAGATCGATAGTTAAACATTTGTGGACAACACCATCGAATTAAATCTTTTAATTATATACAAGCCTGTTTCTGTTGCAATATTGGGCGAATAATAAGAAGGGTTAAGTCGTAACGCCGACAGTTTGAGAGCCACTGCTGTGCCACCCCAACACAATGCAAAAAGTACGCATCGTCATTGTACATTTCTCGCCCGATCGCGTCAACAAATTTAGGCGATATTTTTTGCCGGCTCCCTGTCCGATTCAAGCGAAAACAGTCTCGGTCGAAACGCGACAAAAACGAGATACAACAAAGAGGGATTCGCCTACGCCAACATTGACCTAGAGCGAGGGAAAAAATCAGTGTGGTCTACTGGAGGCCGGCAAGGGGACAAGAAACTCGCATCTAGAAACAACCACCAGCATTTCTCGCAAACAAAACAATCGACCTAACCATTAAACAAAGTTTTGACGCAACCAAATAGGTAGCTCTTCGTAGATTTCCCGAACAATGTGTTAAATGAAAAGTTCCGAACATTCTGGCCAACGTTGTAACAACTTTTTTGAAAAAAGCATATTTCTTCGCCTCCCCCTTATAAAGTTTTATCTATAAACTGTTGTGCTGTGGCGAGTTTTTCGCGCGCGTCCAACAGCCAGTTAACCCAGAAAATTTAGATCCGAATCGATGTGCGATGCGTGAATATAATGAGTAAATATTTAGAATCGGTTGCACCACTGGATTTCAAAAATGGATAAACGCGCCCGGCTCCAAACAAGATAAGCCAGTTTCGTGCGAACTGTGTACCACACCACGGCGGTCGCCATTCATACACAGGAAGAGGAGAACCTCGCTGACCGTTTTAGTTAGCAAAGAAATTTGAGTACTTCTGCTCGATCTTCCCTAACGCGATTGCCGGATTCAGATTCTCGGGCTGTTGAGGCGCTCTAACGGCCATGCGTGGACCGAAATAGACCCATAATAATTGAGTTTTTCGCTTACCGAAAATCGTTGCGCAGGACGATGAAATCCGTATGACAGTTCAATATGGCCGACCGACAAGTATTGGGGTGGGGCATTCACCTGTGTCACTCGAGTTTGATCCTAGGGGGAGCCACCAGCCAACAGCCACCCGGCTTACACCCTGAAAGGCACGCACCGAGAGGTTCAAAGATATGAACAAGTAAAGACCGTGTATGAACAAAATTTAATTTATATTTAGATTAAATGGTTAGTTAAAACAATTAATTTTACTTAACAGAAACTATGGAAAAATTTTAAGTTGTCAAAGTCGCATAGCAATATGAATCCGAATTTTTCTCTAATTTTTTGAATATACATAACAAATCCATTGCAACGAATAATTATTTGTTTTGCACAAGACGAACGGTTTAGTTATCGGTATTCCTATAACAAATGATACTAGATTTATTTGATATTTACAGCATTTCACTCAAGAAAAAAAAAGTTGTTGACAGATGATTGTCATTAATATTCCAGACTTAAATTTCTTATCTTTTAGCTGTGATATTGAAAATTTCTGGTATTCATTAATTTTATGAATTAGAACATTTCATTCAACTCATTTTGATACGGTTATTTAAACCATTCATTTCTCTTCATAATAGATCGTGCTATTAACACATTTCAAGCGCGAGGACAATAAACAAGTAGAGACGATACTGGTTTACCACAAAAAATGTTTATATTTCAGTTTCTCGTGATCGATTTCCACAGACGCATGACAGGCAACCACAATAGTTGGTGGATGAGCGGAGACACAAAAAATCGTCAGCAATTTTATTTCTAACCCTCCCTCCCCTTCAATAACAATAACAAAAACTGCAAGTGTCTAATAGATTTCGTATTTCGCCAACAAGAATGTCATTTTTTCGAATTGGGCGAACTAGGGACATTCAAATAATCGGAACACATCGAATTCAGAGACCACAATGCCCCCATCCCACCCTCCCCAAAACGGTATCAAACGGAGTCACGAAACTAATAGGAAAAATGGAGAAGCATGAGTCAAATGTGCCCTAAACACCGGCAAAATAGATCTACCAATCAAAATTTCTTTCAGAATTTGTAAAATCTGCCACCAGCCGATAATGGTGAAAAAAGTCTTAAAACATTTTTTATTTGCTTTAGGAATAAATTTGCCCAACCCCAATTTTGGAACTTTGTGCGCCGAAGCAAAACCTTTGGCCGAAGTAGTTCAAACATTTTCGAACGCATCTCATGGGTTACTATCGTAAACTGCTTCTTGATGACGCTAGCCTCTCATTTAACCTCTCGACCGCGAAGTCACTTTTAGTTAGACAGACACAGGCAACCGATATATAAAAATGACCATATAATTCCGCATAGCACAAATGCTGTATGTGATTGCGAAAT
The DNA here is from genome assembly GCA_033995665.1 of Melogona broelemanni. NCBI lineage: Eukaryota > Metazoa > Arthropoda > Diplopoda > Chordeumatida > Chordeumatidae > Melogona > Melogona broelemanni. Next base: position 6,999 of record JAUJYS010006229.1, on the reverse strand, counting down.
TCAGGGGCAGCACTTTACATTTCTAACCGGATAACTTTGCCTGCAGCCAATAACGGGAGGGCAAACGTATACTTTGCAAGAGGGCGGTTATGTACAACGAGGTCGAAAATATACACCCTTGTGACTCGCTCGGCGCATGGAATTTTATTCCCGGCAGAAAAGTCGACACAATTACTAAATCAAAACAACTAAGGAAACTTTCAAAAAGCATTGAGCGAACAACTGAAAATAACAAAACAAAAAATGTACACAGAAGATGTGAGCTCGAGCCAATGATTCCTCCCAGAAATCTGACAACGTTTGGTTGAGGGGGAATGGCAAAACCGATGGCTCAGTGGGTATGGGAACATGCTACGAAGCCAACGGTCCTGGGTTCGATTCCCGGCGCAGGCTTTCGTTTATTCGTTAGCCTGGGGTACTGGCGTCACCCATGAGCTTACATTAGGGAGCTTAGGGGTGGATCCTGCAGCCTGGCTATTCCAGCAGCATCCCTCTTCCCTTCCCTTCCCCTCACATATCTCCAGAGACACGAGGGTTCAGTATTCCTGTAGTGCACTAGGCGCTACGGTGAATTAAAAAAAAACAGCAAGGACGATAATGTCATGACGTAATGGCGGATTATTCAAAAGGCTCGATTACGCTCGGGTTGCCGCTATAAGGGTGGGGTGGCAGTACCATGCAGTGTTCAGTCTGGGGAGAAAATACTTCAGCTAAATAAAATTTGTCAAACTTGTTTTTCATTTTTTTATTTCCAATGATGCGCCCCATCGCTTTATCAACAACAAAAAATATATAATTTAAACAATTGACCAGTCTGTTTTATTTAGATTTTTCTTTTTCAATTTATCAAAGCCAAATTTTAAAATTGAGCACGGCGCCACTGAATTGGGTAATTTTAATTTTATTTTGACAAATTGAGTAACGGAAAGAAAAACACGTTTTCCGAAAGTTTAACCATAGCAAAAAAGTGATAGGAATTGGGAATTTTAATTTAATTTTTACAAATTGAGTAACGGAAAGAAAAACACGTTTTCCAAAAGTTTAACCATAACAAAAAAGTGAGAAATTTCTTATCAGAAATTCGGACGAAAAAAACATTTGATAAAACGACTCGTGAATCGTCAAACCAATCGCGAAATTTATTGTCCAGACGGACTATATGTACATATAAAAAAAATGATCCATAAAAAGTCCTAGGAACAAATCCAAAATCTTTGCCAGTCTGACGTGTTGACAGATGTCCCCCTCCTTAAATCAACGAATCAGTTTGTCATGTTATACAGACAGGTCCGTAAATTACAATTTTGATACACATTATGGACAACATCCCATCATTGCAGCGAGGGGCGGACTATCCTGGTCGGGAGGTCGGGGTTTCCCGACTGGGCCCCCTGAAAATTTTACATTGGCCCAATTGGAATGGGGTCTTGCTCCCGACCGAGGCCTTTGTCTTCCGATTGGGCCCTTGGGTTGGTAGCGGGTCCGCCCCTGATAGCACCAAAAGAAAAGACTAAGAAAAACTAAAATATATATTTTTTTTGATAACCAACTGTGGCGCTTAAAAACCAAACGAACAACTCAACTCATCACAAAGTGACCATATCTTGCAGAAGGATAAATGTTTAACAAATCAGTGACAATTTTCATTCTACCGAGGAACAATTTAAGTCAAACATTAAAAAAAAAATATGATGGCAGTAAAAAAAAATTAAAATTTACAAACTGTGCTGATGACACTACACAATCGAGTAGCCATAGGGGGAGAAGGGGGTTGCAGTTTTCGCGATGTGAAGGCCGATATCACGTCATTGACGCCGTCGAGGGGTAACTTCCCACGACTTCGTCGTCGTGCTACTGCCGAAGGGGGAAACAGGAACGTCACCCGCGGACACCCATTTTTTTTACGGATGTCTGTTTGTATCGAATGGACGAATAGGCGAGACAATTTTCATGACTGTGTAGACTGAGCAAAAAAAGTAAAAAATAAAAAAGTTAATACGGCTGACAGTCGTTCCGAACACCGGTTACTGATCCTAACAATCGATGAGGAAGGGGAAAAAATAAACAAAGATGTCGGTAGCGGGGATCAATCATGTGACAGGAGGAAAAAGTGACGACATGTGAGCGACAAAATGTTAAGACACTAAGAAAAAACACTAACGCCAGGACTAGTAAAAATAATAGTAAAAAAAATCGTGACGGTCGAACGACGATGGGCGCGTATACGGTTTTCCAAGACAAAAAGGAGGGCGAGGGGGGACGAAAAAAATTGCCGGACGCAGATTCCTTCTTGTCCAAGCTCAACGCAACGAGGTACCGCAGTGTCCGTGTGCGCTCTGTCGCCACTAGACTACCAATCGAAATTTCTTAATTTTCCCTGAACGACAGCAAAAACTTTCTATGACAAAGTCGGGGGAGAGGGGAAGGCTGGCTAATGACGGGGTGGGTCTACCAAGATCCCGCGTCTACCAAACGTCGGAAACACATTCAGAGAATACAGACGCAAACAGAATCTCTCACCCCCCCCCGCTCCCATACCAATGAAATCCGCTAGGCGTCGCTAGCGTCGGCTTCCTCGCTGACCGTCCTCGCCCTGGCCAGACCGGCTCCAGCGTCCCCCAGCCCATTGGCCAGCACGGCCGTCTTGGTCCGACCGTCGTAGTTATGATCAGACGGTTCATCCGTCTCTGCTGCCGCTGGTTCCTCCACGGCGGCGGTCCGCGGCAGGGCGCTGCGTCTCAGACGCCCGCCACCTAGCTGGGAGTGGGCCGGCGGCATGGGCGGGGTGGCCCGGCGCCCACCGCCACCTCGAGTGACGGGACCGGCCGGCGGTGAAACCTCGCGCTTCTTGCAGGCCATCGAAAAGTCGATCGGCGAAGGGGAGAGGGAGGGCGAGGAGTCCCGCGGTGGTGGTGGAGGCGTGTGCGGGCTACCACCACCGCCACCCGGTGTCCGTGACTCCGACAGCAGCGAGTCCTCATCCTCGTCGATCTCCAGCTCGTCGTCGGCCGAACTGCTGCTGACGCTATTGCTGTCCTCATCCGCCTCCTCGGCCTGCAAACACGGATGCTGCCCACGGTGGTGGTTGGCCGCGGCGGTAGGTTGTGGATGGTGACCGTTCCGCGGCGGCGCCACGGCAATGACGGCCACCCGGGAGTAGTTTGTGACGTGCGCTGGGGGTTGTGGCGAGCTGATGACGGGCGGTGTGTGGGAGCGGGGCGGCGTTGACTGCGACTGCGGTGTCACGGCGCTCACCGCTACGGCTCGGTGGTTCGGCGAGGTGGGCGTCCGCGGCCCGTCAAAACTCGAATCGTCATCGGCGTGGCTGCGCGCGCGGTGATCGCTCCACTCTTCCTCTGAGTGGGGGCGCTGGGGTGCCGGAGGCGGTGGCGTCCAGCGGTCGTGCGAGCGATCTAACAGCGGCGGAGGCGAGGAGGGCGGCGTGACGGCACCCTTGCGGGCCACCTTGGCCGGAGGTGGCGATGGGGTAACCGCGCCGCAGTGCGGAGTGGCGTCAGACGCGTCACCAGGTGGCGTCCTAATCGGCGACGGTGGTGATGGGGATGCCGGTGTGGCAGCCCCCCGACGGGGCACGGTGACACCTGGTGGCGTGTCGATGGCGGTGGAGCGGGTAAGCTCCTCCTCCGCGTCCATGGGCTCGTCCTTGATGGCCCAGAACGTGTGGGGCGGTGGCGAGGAACGGCCTTCACCGTTGGCCCGCGGCGAGAAGATAGGCGGGGTGACCGTCCGCGGCGGTGGTGTCGACGGTGGCGCCTCAAGAGGCGGCGGCAGAGTGAGCGAGCGCGCGTCCTCCGCGTGGGCAGTGTCGTTACGGCGGGCGGGGGATTTGGGTGGATCGGGACGTTGGTCGTCCTCGTCGTGGGGTCGCTTGAGGGACGGGCGGTGGACGGGGGCCGCCTCAGAAGTTTGGGTGGGGTGGAGGGAGACGGGCGGCGGGGCCAATGTGGCTGGCGGGGCGTCCGGCGGAGGCGGGGCCAGCGAACGCAGGCGGTTGTTTTCCAGCTGGAGTTTGGCGGTGCTCTCGCGGGCCTCGCGTAGTTGCTGCTGCAGGAAGTAGATGGTGCTCTGCATGCCCTCCACGTCTTCGTCCAGCTCGCTCAGGAACTCGTCCAGTTCTGTTCAGGGGAGGAGGAAAGAAATGAATGTCGTTATGCGTCACCGTGTCATAATATAAATTGATATCAACACTAGAAGAATAAGCCCAACACATAGTGCGTGCTGAAACACCCGCGGGACCTGCGCAAAGGCACTGTGACAGACATGTTATCAATATTGAGGAATGGTAATCGTTAGAAAATCTTAAAAATCAATATTTGATTATTGGTTCACATCCTAAAGGGAGAGTGTTACGTTAGTATTGGGAAAATTGTCTGTTCGGCTCCTACAAAGGCCACACTGGAATGGACATTGGGCTACATTGTATGTTTGACTCTTGCATCAATTCGTATTTCCCCAAAGTGTGTCGGCAGTGAAACAGTCTCAAATCCAGAGCCTGTTCAACCACATCTTTGCCCTTTACTGGTCTTTTAACCCCCCTCCTCTATAGACCCCTCAAGGGGGCTGCTTGCGTTAATATTGCAATTCTAAATGATCGTCCGAGTAGAGGAACTCACCGGCTTGTGATTTCTTCATCTCTTCGCTGAAGTTACGCTGCAACGCCAGGTCGCCCTCCAGCTTGGCCACACGTCCAGCCGAGATCATCTTGCCCAACTCCTCGTTCTCCTGGTAGAGCAGGCGACACTTGGCCATCAGTCGTTTGCCCGTGTTGCTGTGACCGAAAAAAAGGAAATACGGAGAGATTAATTAAGGGAACAACGGCGCGCGCAAGCATCTCGCTGTTCCACCCTCTCGTGACTGGCTACTCTGCGACGGTCGACTAGGTGGGCTAGGTGGACGGCCGTTGACGAAGTGAGGTCGATTTTGACCCTCCCAAAAATATAAGACAAAAACCCGTTCCGAGACCAGCTACTGACACATCTCCGTGGCCGTTTGGTACAAAAAGAAATCAAAAGCACCTTTGTTGAAGCTACGACAAATAACATCTAATAGCATTGTTATCCTTCATTTCTTAAGTCATCAAAAATTGGGCAAATTGTGCGAGCATTTAATAAAATATTATCTGATACGCGGTTTTTTAATTTGAAATCATAAATCGTTACGGAATAACACACTAGTATGTGTACAAATGACACCTAATGCAGGCCACTAAACGTTATAATGATCTGCACAAATTATTCAACTGTCAATTAGGCACTCTGACAAGTCCTGCATCCTTAAAATTAATACGAAATGACCATTTGATTTAACCAGATACCCCAAAATTTCAAATGCATCTACCGTGTATAGCTTCCATAATAAAAACCATCTATGCCACAACATGTTCTAGGCCAATTCCAAATATCTATAAACAACTTTTCATCATTACTGATTTACAAGCTTTTTCACCAATTAATCCGCTCTTAAAAGTATCAAACATTGAACTTTCATCCCTATCAGCTGTTCTGCCACTTGCTGCATTGCACCCATTACATGTTGCTTGTAATATTGGCAGATTCAAATTAGTTCGACACAACTCAAATGCGTCAAATTTTTCATTGTATACATATTTTGACAATTTGTTAAATATTAACAGTGATACAAATTTGACACATTTAAAGAAAAACTGCTCATCCGTAGAGTGTCGAACCCGGGTTCGAATCCCGGCGCGGACTCTTGTTCGATCCCCGATAAATGATATCCTATCAAATAGTGTACATGCCCCAACCCTTCAGCACATAACACATCGAATTAGTCACCACACAGGATTAAAATAAACATACCAGATGATGTTTCATATAAATGCCCAGTCCCATACCACATTCAACACATGGTAAGATTGCAGTAAATGTGCCGGAATATTCAAAACACACAATTCGAAGCTTGCAACGGATACACTAACCAGTTCACCTAACAAAATAGCCTTGAACCATTTGCCACAAAGCTAACTCAAGACGTTTTAAGTAACCACCAAACGTTTAAGGTTACTTAAACGTTTGGTGGTTACTTAATTGATATCCAAATGAAATAATATCCAATGTGTCAATTCCACTGCAACTATCAATGGTTGTAAATGGCCCCCCATGGAAACAGTAATCATGTAAAGTTGGTTTGAACAATTTTTGACATTGTATAAACAACAACCACCAGACAAATGAAAAAAGCAATTATTCACTAAAACCAAAATGTCTCCCTTGCCTTTAAGAAAGCCAAAACCACATAAAAAAACAGAAATTATATCTAAGACACAAGGTATGCGGAAACCGCAATGTATAACAATTAAAAAAAGTTACAATGGAGGACTGATTGGATACAGATGTGACAAGGAATGGCGAAAGAAAAATAGGATTTCAATTTGCGAAATGCAGAAAACATCTCATAATTGAACAAAACCATAACTTTCATCAAAGCCCTAGAAAGCTCTTCAGTTACCTAAATGTAGCTGATCAGGTAACTTTGCAGTTACCGAAAACGTTATTTACAACAAGCACGTAGTTACCTTTTCGGAAACTGCAAAGCTACCTCATCAGCCACGTTTGTAAGGGCTTTGGCGACAATGTTTTGTTCGATCATGGCCCGCTTTTTGTGTTTATATATTTTTTTAGGTCATATCCGACCCAAGTCTTTTGGGTTTCGTCCATGTTTTCTGATTTACAATCCCAGACATTTCTTTATCGTAAATATTTCTCAGTCATATATGGTTTGAGGCAACTTGCAAATTATTCTATATTTGTAAGATTTATGTATTACTGAAAAACGGCAATGTTAAAAGAAAAAAATGGCAACTACGAAAAACGTCAAATACAAGAATATCACAGAAGGGTAGCATTGTTTGCGTCCTTTTCCATATTTTAACATTTTTCATAGTTGTCATTTTTCCTTGACATATTTGTTGTCGTTATTTCTTTTGACTTTTAATTAGATCAGACAGCGGGGGGGGGG
>JAUJYS010006228.1:0-10469 GCA_033995665.1 Melogona broelemanni | reverse complement strand
ATCTCCTGTTGTGATATTCGCTTCAGTGATGACGATCTTTGATTGTCAATATAAAAAAGAAAAACAAATATATCTTCGTAAACTACACCCGCATTTTAATGAAACATTTTTATTTTATTTCGGATCACTGTAGTAAATAACACTACAGGAGGTTATTGTACCCCTCGCGTCGCTGCGACGATATATGAGGGGCACATTCGAGTACCACAGAATCGAATAAACGAAAGATTGAGCCGGGAATCGAACCCGGGACCACCCACTTAGTAGTCCATGACCATAGCCACTGAACCACGGAGGCCACACATTAACCGAGTACCTTGGTTTGTTCAATCATGACTTTGTATTGTATCGCAAATGGTAGTTAATTTTTCGTTTATTCGATTTTTCTGAGGTCTAGCCAACCTATCGTCGTTCATCCTCGGCGCGCGCCGAGTAGACTATCGTTGTGTCGATAGTGTCTTTAAACTTCTTTCGCATTAACCGAGTGTATACGAATTGTATTTACTGTATAACTCTCGTAGCATCATCATTTGTGCGGGTTTCTTATGTTGACACAAAATCATTTTTTCAAACTTTCATATCGCGATTGAATTCGGATTGCGTTGTACACATGGATAACTATGTTACCCTGGACCGTAATAGATTCCACGCGTAACCGACGCCCCCCATCTCTAATAAACATCTGTGTAACCTGGATACCCCATTGAGTGAGCCTCCTGAATTGGCCTCTCAGTACGGGGAATGGTGCGCTGTGCAGTCCATTTCATTTAATGTCTGACTGGCGACCGGTGACCACTAGACTGGCTTATGCGCTGCATTGTTGTTCGTCTGACATTCGGCCGAGCGTACATATAAGTACGGTGATACCGACATAACGTTGCTGGACTCTCAGAAAAGGGCGGTAGAAGAACTGTTTGGCCCAAAGAGAATTTACCAATTATTTATACTGATAATATTTGTAATACGTACGTATATTTATTGTTAAAAACATTATTTAACTAATACTTTAATTAAAGGAAGTTCGCGAGACTTCCTAGACGTCATGATTTTTCCGTTAGGGTGGGAATCGCTAGGAGATCGTGGATAAGAAATCGATTTCAGATTGTTGGTTTGCATCCTGATAGAAGAGTGTGATGTTGATTTTGGAGAAATTTTCTGTTCGGCTCTTCCGAATGTAGAAGAAGGGGTCACACTAGAATAATGAAGGAGCTGCAGTGTAAGTTTTATTCCTACTTTAATTTATATTTCCAGAGGGTGTACCATCAATGGAAAAGTCTAAAAAGGATGAGTCTAAAGCAAGTAAAACGCTGATGTTAAGGCAAAAATGCTTAAGCTCAATTTAAGGTTCATGCTTGCAGCCGTCAATGTATTATTTTTCTTGTCCTTGTCGTTCACTATGTTTCCCCTCGTGACGCTATGACGATATGAATATTCCATCTGATATATAATGCATTGCAACTACAGGGATGCGCCTGTGTTGAATGAATATAGCAAGTTAAAAATAAATATGTCGTTTACTATAATATAAAATATTCGCCATTCTGTTTTCATTTTTCGCTTTCTTGTCCTTGTGATCAGAAAAAATCCACTTCCTCAGGAATTCCATCTAACGTCTTATCGATTGTCGAGGGGGCCTCATAGTGTCTCTCACCGGCCCCAAGAATTGCTGGTTCTCCCGAATTCTGAAACGACGCGTTAGTCGTGAACATCTTATGACCACACTGAGAGTACAGACGGTGCACTTTATCCGCACCTAATGAGGTGGCTTGTCCCCCCATTTCTCGATCGAATGAAGTGCTCAGACGAAACATGTAAATTACACCTTTCTCGTCTCCTGTCTTATCGATCAGTGGTAAGCGGGAAAGGAGGGGAGGGGGAGGGCGCGTCTGGGAATGGAGGATCGAGGGAAGGATATTACATCCATTCGGTTTGTTTGTCAGAACGCAGATCGTGTCAAGTTGTCCTATTTCTCCTGTTTGGTTCAGCGATTCCTTGGTGGTGGTGGTTGTGATTGTGGGGCTGCTGACAAAATTGCGTCTGCAAATTGGTATTGTAACAGGAGAAATCGACTCTTTTGCCTTCGTCTCTCTCAGTTTTTATATTGGTTTTGAGGCATCTCTGTGGTTATTTTTCCCCCGACTATACAATAATTATTCCAGCCACGGTATTGCGGTTTTTGACTGGGCACACTTTTTTGAAATATTACCACAAAATGTTCTGAAATCCTCGTGTCACTATGGCTAGTGTTGGCAATAAACGGAAAAGGAACGTTTTTGTTCCAAGGAATTCGTTTCTTTTTCTGAGGAACGTTGGCGCGTCCTCGTTTCTATTCTGCAAACGCGATTCCATCGAAAATGCATTGCTCACCCGTGTGTAAGGGCAAACACGCAAGGCACGGGAGCACTTACAATTTGCTGATGTTCGGGCAAAGCAGTGCATTTCGCAAAGCATGAAATGCGGCTTTACGGGGCACCCCAAAAGTTTCACAGTGATTATGCCAGAGTGTGCGTTTATTAAGGTAATAACTGTTGGTGAGTATAGTCTAATTGGGGGTACATTCAGCTCGCTATCATCGTAGATGAATACATGTGTATATAAAGCCGAACGGCATTGGCCGATAAATCTAAGATGAATTCCGGACCCCACTTAAGCGAATGTAAAATTATTTTAATATTTACATGTATGTAAAACAATAAAGGGATATTGAGTTATTTACAGTTACATTTTCTTGATTAAAAAAATGTAACAGAATCACGGCTTTTGGATTGATTTTACAGACGTTCCCGTGAAAAGGGTTTTTGGGTGAAATTTGCTCAGTTCATGCATTGTCAATACCAAATAATACAGTATTCCCGTACTTAATTTGTTTCTCTTTATTCCCACCAGGTGGCCTGTACTGCAACGCGACGTTCGACAAGATCTCGTGCTGGCCGCTGGTCCCGGCCGGTCACATGGCGGTCATCGCTTGTCCGAGCGAAATTTACGGGATCAAATACGACACGTCCAGTAAGTATGACCACTAACTGTCTTTCACTGCATGATAATAATTGATAAGCTAAATATAAGATAAGTTAAACGGGATTTATTTTGTGGAATTTCAACGAACATAAATACCCCCCCCCCATCGAAGGTGAAAAGTGATGAGTATTGGGTAAGAACGACAAAGCAACGTCTCGTTCTCTTTTCTGAGAAACGTCCAAGAATTTAAGATGTTCCATTAGAAATAAATGACAATGGCGACGAGTATTATTTTTTAATATTATTTCGAAAATTTTATTTTTAAATCGAAGGAACGAGAAATGTTTCTTTCTTTACTGATGACCGAGGACCGGTAAACGTGTTCCTTTTGGAAAGCAACGTATCCATCAACTTAGATCGACCATCCCTCTATTTAATGTTAACCACATTAGAACTTTTCTAGTAAGGAATACACTTTCGGAAACATATCGGTCAATATTTTACGAAGCGCGCCAATCAAACCCCCGCCGACGCAAAATTTGCCTTTGATTCTCCTGTCACTGCCCCCCCCGTCCATCACCGTCCAACACAATACCCTCTGTTAGTGGTGGTTGGGGGTGGTGGACAGCCAGTACAGAGGGGTGGTAGGGGGGGTAATGTCCTGGTTTTCGGTCCCGAACCCGAGTGTCAACAGAAACGCTGATGGACGAGGCAAACCGCAAATAAAGTAAAGTGCAGGGGACGAGAATTCCGCGTTTAGTTGCTAGGGAGGGGGAGGTAGGGAAAACACTCGAGCGCCATCTGGCTGTGGCACGTGCTGCATTTGTGTGCGTTTGACCGCCAATGGCATGCTCCCGTCCCCCCTCCCACCTTCGGCTTTTAAATTTTGGTCCTGCCGTTTAATTTTGCGGTCACCATTCGAGCTCTCACGCCCACCTCTATCCACAACTCCTGACAACTGATGAAACCGACCTCAAAAATGCTCTCCGCGCGTGGTACCTGTTGTCGAGATTTGATTAAAACTTAGCATTTAGTATGGGTTCAGCTGGGATAATTTAATTAAATAATTTAGAGCAATTTGGATGTGACTATCTACGGGGTATGCGTGTGTTAAACCAATGGCTGTGTGCCTAAATCAAGCCTCCACGCCATTTGCTGATTGACTAGTTGAATATCAATGAACTATTTTTATCAAAGAGTGTTAGTGGTAGAGTACCGGAGTCTTATCCGATAACATTAGGTGTTAGTCTGTCAAAAGTATGGAGATTTAACGCGCAGTTTTATTGTAACGTAAGTCGTTCTGCTCTATGGTTGTGCTCTTCATCCAATGCTAGCGAGATTGACTGCTCTGATTGATCTGCGACCTAGCGAGATTGACCTGATAAGGAAAAATGTGTTCCAGGATCAGCTTTGAAATAAGAGACGAACATACTATGGCAAAACTCATCTCAAAATTACGGGAGAACAAATTTGATTACTGTCGTTAAATCTCTAAAATTGTAATAAAGTTATCAATTTTTTTATTTGAATAATATTGACAATGTTTTTTTTATTTTAATTAAATTGTTAATTATTTTTATTATAATAAAATGATCAATGTTTTTTATAAACGAGCGTAAAATTATCAATTTTTTTAAATTGATTAGTTATTTACTTATACGAAAGGTTGTCAGACTCTGTTCGTCTTTATTCCCGGCGTTGTCCCGGAACTCGTTTCTTCACTCGTTTCAAGGTGTAGTATTTTTATCTCGTCGGCATCGGAAACGTCGTACGGTTTGTTTTTTTGCGATGGCGGTACAGTGGCGGCGATCAGGTCTGAACTGTAATCGATCTATGTGTTAGGGAGATCGATTCATTGATCAAACGTCCGATCGATTGGTGGGGCGATTCGGGTTTCCCGCCACAGCGAGTCGCTTTCGTTCAATTGCCAGCTGTTACTTTGTGAGTAATGTGACGACTCGACCGAGCGTTTGACGGAACCCATCAACGCTACACCGTTCCGCCCGTCACCACCCTCAATCACGCTGACGGCTATTTATCTCTGGTGTGTAGCACCGTGGGGGAGGCTAATTTCGATTCTTGATTAACTTTCCAGTGGAAATAACGCTATCGGCGTGCCTGCTACAGAAATGGTACATTTTTTTAAAAATCACTGTCGTGCTAATCACAACAGGATTACTACCCCACGTGTCTATAGAGATATGTGAAGGGCAGGGAAAGGAACGGACGGTGATTGGCAGCTTGAATATCCAGGCTGCAGGATCCACCCCTAAGCTCTGGACTCCCTAATGGAAGCTCAAGGGTAACGCCAGTACCACAGGACCGAATAAAAGAAAGCCTGCGCCGGGAATCGAACCCGGGACAACCCGCTCAGTAGAGTGTGACCATACCCACTGAGCCACTGGGGGCCGACACAAATATGAAAGTGAAGATGAAGACAAAAATTGAGTTGGGTGCTGCAGTAATTTAATTTTAACGCAATTTTCGAGCTAATTGGATGAATTAAATCTGTAACCATATTCCCCGAAAAATTCATTGTGAATTTCAAAAGTAAAAAAAAAACGAATTGAATGGATATTTTGACATCTCCAAGCATTTAACAATTTGTGCTTACACAATCTCGTTCATCGTTTTTCTCGTCTTAGTTTGGCAATTGATTTTATTTGTGAGTCTTGTGTCATCTATGTTTCTACGTTAAGTTTGAATTTAAAAAGTTTTTAACTTTTTTTATTCAACGAAACAAGTAATCATTCGATGTTCATCAACCGTGTTGCCATTTTATTTTGTCTTTAATATAACGTTCGAATTCCTAGACGTTCCTAGCTATACTTTCTAGAAAACGGAACGTCCTTGCGTTTGAACCACAGTTCCTCAAAAAAGGAACCCGTTCCTAGGAACGTATCTTTTCCGTTCCGCTCCTACCCAACACCGAAAATCGCCTAATGGTGATTCTCTATTAACTCGCCTTATTTTACACCTGAGTTATTAGCGACATAAACCCTGTCATTATCATTATTCACGAGCATTGAACATAGCATTAGACGGTCGAATGGTTGTGATCCATTCCGACAATGACCCTAGCAACAATATTTTAGGACCCTAATCTCTGGTATGGCGACGGAATTATTATTGTCCTGTGTATGTGTATGGTACGTGACCGGCGCGTGACCAGCACGTGACCAACCGTGACGTCATTAGTGAGCGGCGGCTCAGATGAAAGAGGGCCTCATTTATTATTGAGCTTTTCAATTCGTAGTCAAATACAGACGTAAATGACGGTTTGTAGGAACTTATCCCAAGTGGTTCTATTTGCATATTAACTCTTTCGGTCTTATCTCCTTTGATGAAGAATCACCCCCTCACCTGCACTTAGAAGTGAACTTATTTTTAGATGAGTACCGAGCATTTGTTTGTATTAAACGAATTAGCTGGGAAAACAAAGTTTATCTACGATGAAGACGCAAATTAAATGAATGTAATCCTTGGTAGCTATTTTCGGGAATAGGTCATTCGTAAATTGATTATTAAAGTGTGCGCGTTCCGAGAATTTTGTTATGACGGAAATTTAGCTATATAATCAATTGGCACTGATCTGCAGGTAGGTTAAATGTATCCGCGAATGAATGAATACGAAGTCATCTTAAGAAAGAGACAATCTTAGTGTATGTACAGTGCAGATCAGTGGCAATTCATTATATTGAATAGTTCTTTCTATTTAATGCGATTTTTAGCAAATCAAATTATTCCATGTTAAAAATAAATATGTTTCTTATTGAATTGCCTAAACTGCTTTCGCATGACTTTAAAGGTATACTCATCTACAGAGTATTACTTTAGATTGGTTTACATGTTATATTTATTGTTATTGTACCTTTACATACATGTGTACATATAGTATAATCAATGATATTTATGCGTTGCCCCTTTTTGAAGTTACCTGAAGGCAATCATAGTTTGCCGACTGCTGGCGCTTCACCTAGTGTGTGATTCATGCAACACAAATCTAAAATATGGGTACATCGGCACTCAGTGCACAGTTTCCACCGACTTTTATAATATTTGTTCCGGAGCCTAAGGCGATTCACCATCAGATAGCCAAATCTGGATTCGGAAGAAATTTGATGACATTTTAAGTTGGCCAGTAAAAAATTGTCTAGCGCAAATATTAATTAAAATGTCGTGTTTTCCTACTCATATGAAATCTATGTCGTTGTACGTGCATATCTACTTATAAAAAAGCTCATTTGCGTATGTACCTGTATATGTGCATGTATATATTTTCGTCGAATCGTTGCAGGAGACTAAATGCAAACAGGAAATGGATTTTATGTTTTAAAATGGATTGATTTTCTTTTGTGAGCATTTCATTTTCCAGTTTGAATTAGTTCAGAAGACCAGGATTTCGGAATAAAAGTGACTAGCGTTTTGGCGTCTTTAACGATTATTTGTTTATGCTAATAATTATTAATGTATTTCTTTCTTCCCAGTAAACGCCAGCAAACTTTGCTTCAGCAATGGAACATGGGACAGCTACTCCAATTACATGGAATGCAAAGCCAGAATCTTCGACGAAGTAAGTCATTTCATTTTGGTTGCTGGTCTTTTAAGTACTCTCCGTGAGCTCAGTTATTCGCATTGTCAACGAGTCAGTCGCCAAATGACGCATGCGGCTTTCAAGCGTTCGTTAAAAAGGAACGGAAACATAACATAAAATTAGATAAACTTATAATGCTAATCTATTTTTTTTATATATATATAAATGTAAACGATGTGTTCAAATATTGAAGAACATTTTTTAAGGGATATTGGGGTGCAATTGTTTATGGAACACACTGTATATTATTTGGTAAACTACAAATTGTCTCTGAGCACCTGATACATTTTTCATACATTTAGACGGGTTAACTTTCACACAAAAATTAGGAAATAGCCCCCTTCCAAAAAAAAAAAAAAAACTAGGCGCAGATCTTAAGAGGGTATGCAGTAATGCCGCCCACAATTCAACCAGTAATGAACAAAAAACGTTAAAAATTTCCGCATTTGATGAATTACTTTTCTCGTGGTAACCCCCTGCGCTCCATGTCATCCATCATTGAAGATACTCTCACTTTAATCTCGGGTTCAGGAATGCGGGTCCCAGGTACACAACTAGAGAAAATTAGTCCGTAGTCGGATTCTAAAATTAAAAAACTAGTGTTTTGTCTCCGTGGGTCTAATTCGTTCACCGTTGTACTAGTATTTAAATCTGGCTGGAGGGCCGACGCCATCTTGTCTACAACGCTTTCCCCTCCCTTTCCCCATTTTCTAGTATTTAGCTAGCTCGTATGTTTCTCTTTCCTGATACTAATCATTCATATCTATAATTGGTTTATGTACCCGACAGCTAGTCTTTTCCACGAATGAAAGTCTCGCCAAGCAGAATTATTTTCTGGGATTTCAGATGTTGGATAAGAAAAATTAAGTTCGAGACACCACTAATACTCAGGGGGAAACGTTTTTTCCCTGCTCAATCTTGTCGGCAATTTTATTTTTATTTTACAAACTTTTTGTCCCTTCTTCAGTACGGTTTCAGTAGGAGAGTTGGTATTGCGGTCGACTGCGGTGGTGGCGGTCCTGGGTTCGATTCCCGGCGCGGGCTCTCGATTATTCGATCTCAGGGTACTGTACAAGGGTAGAATATGCACCCCTCACATATTTAGATAGCAACAGGAAGGTTACATAATCTTTTTTAGTAATATTAACTGCAGTGATTAGAAATAAAGATACATCTTGAATTTTCTTTGCTCATACCTGCTATAGTTGAGATTGCTTCAGTTGAGACTTAGGTGGAAATTGTGGACTTTTCTCAAGTTATGATTAACATATCATAAATATGAGAGTGAAGATGAAGATAAAGCCCGTCGTCATTGCAACCGTAACATAACCTAGATTTTAATTTAAAGACACACAAACATAGGCCTTAACATCGAGTGTGTCAGCTTGGGGCGCACCGAGGTTAAAACGACGATGGGTTGGCTAGTTGACCTCCAATTAGCAGGCACAATTGATGTTAAGGCTTTGAAGTTCCCATGTCGTAGCATGTTTACGGCAGGCCAACCCTAAGGTCTTACAACAGCCGTCCACTGACCACATGACTACATGCTTTTATTTCATTCACCATAAATGGGGGGAAATACAAAGTTGGGACACAGGTCAGTGGATACATAACACAAAACTCTAAAATAAAAAAGGAAAGGGAGATAAGAGGGAATAAGTAAAAATAAAAAATAAAGGTACAGGCAGACACATGTGATCATTGTAGTGCTAATCACTAATGTAGTGTAGCCAGGCTGCAGGATCTACCCCTAAGCTCTGGACTCCCTAGTGGGGGCTCAGAGTTGAAAGACAATAGGGGGTAGGTAATACGTCCTTGACATGACAAACGGACTTAGTGCTAGATAATTCCCCTTAGAGATTTATCATTTAAACAATAAACAACTCACAGAGAAACAATCACAAGCAAATAGATATTCTTTGAATTAAAAATGATTTATTTGAGATATAGGCTTTTGTTCACACAGTAATTTTTGGGTCACCTCATGTGAAAGCAGTGGTAAACAAAGTAATATCTTGCAAATGTTCAATCGTTGCCGTTCACTCCCTGGTCATGAATATCTAATTTTTATTGTTAACCACTCATATTGTTACTTTTATTGTTATCTCCACTCTACGTTAAATTGGTTAGTTCTTCAGAGTTCCTAATAACTAAATCTATCGTGATTATTTACTTTCAACGTGGCATTTTGCACGAGTTTCCCATTTCCCTTCGCTTCTCGAGTTTTCGTTCGAAAACTTCGATATTTGAGTTCGCGTATACTTTTCGAAAAAATAATATTTGTCGCGAAAAGGTTTGCTGCTTTTCGAACTGGATGGAATAACGTTCGGCACTCTGGAAACAATATTCTTCGGCGCGTGCTACTTCTGGATCTATTTTTCTTGTTCCGTATCGCGTATCCGGTTCCATATACGCCCGCCAGTCGTAAGAATGACGAAAACTTTTATACGATCAACATGAACAAAATGCGATCAACAAACGGGATTTGTAAAGCGGTATTTTCACGTCGTGCCCTATTCATCGATCACTGCACCATGGAGCTTCTCAATTACAAGATAGAAATCGCAGTCGCTCGAGGCACGCTTCATTGTGCATTTTGGCTCCATTTAAAAATGTAAATAATTCTATTTTCATGGAGCTTCATAGGGGTATTTATACTGACACCTGCGAAATGACGTGGCCAGCAATATTTTATTTTTAATTTTATATTTTTTAATTCACCGTAGCGCCTAGTGCACTACAGGAATACTTCACCCTCGTGTCTCTTTGGAGATGTGCGAGGGGCAGGGAAGGGAAGGGAAGGGGAATGGCAGCTGGAATAACCAGACTGCAGGATCCATCCCTAAGCTCTGGACTCCCTAATGGAAGATCAGGGGTGACGCCAGTACCACAGGCTAACGAATAAACGAAAGCCTGC
>JAUJYS010006227.1:0-10471 GCA_033995665.1 Melogona broelemanni | reverse complement strand
CCACAGCGACACGAGGGGTACAATAACCTCCTGTAGTGCTATTCACTACAGTGATCCGGAATAAAAAAAAATAATAATAAATGTTCATGTACAGGTGTATGACAGCTGACAATTCTCTTTCGCATATTTATTTTTATTCACAAATGAAACTGTTTTGCAGCTGAAGCTGAGTGTCCAGCGGGTGTCATGAGGACATCTCGTCTATCCCCCAAACGTATTCCCAGTCGTCGTAGGCACATGCGCGCGTCAATTTTTCTCTTCTTCAACGAGATGCGTATGTACTCCTACTTATTTGCATGTTTCCACCGAGTTACGCATACGCACAGTGGATAGTACAACAAAAACAAAAGAACCCGCTCTGTCTGCAGCGAGGATCCCATCCGCTCTGATCTATGATGATCAGTCAGTTCAGTTGTTCCGAGTAACGTGCATTTGTAATCACGAACGGACTTATCGATTGTGACGTATCGCAGATTACAGGAATTGAATTCGATTGTATTCGAAGAAATTTTAATGATGATGATAATTCTGCTGTCACTTTGAATTGATATCAAGTTTGGAACTCCATATCAATTGATTTTACTTTCATTTCGATTTATGGTGATTCCAGCAATATATTATAGGCCTGGATAAAGCCATACACATCTTTTGATAATGTTATTGACATTTATCGACTAGTGGCGCGGCAGTTTTTCTTAAAATTGTACACACCTATCACTTAACAGGGAAATATTTAATTACATATGAATAAGAAAATCGATTTTGTTCAAAGTTTCCAATATTTCCATCAAATGTTTTAAGACAAGTACCCTATTTAATAAAACAGAGTTTCGGCCATTTTGTGAGCACAAATTCTTGTGCGCACAATGACACTGTGGCGCAAAAGCCACTCTGTGACGTGTCATGTTAGTAGCAATATTCGAATGAAATCTGCGAAAGTGCTGCCTGTACTCGGACAGGCTTTAGCTTGACGCATATAATTAAAAACTGAAGGTGGCAAAATCTGAATGAACATTTCATTTAATTTTGTTAACTGAACTTTACTGAATGGATTTGCTTGGTAGCTTCAACGACAAGCAACATCCACTCAGGAGAATTTGACACCAGCATTTTACATTCAGAAGATGTTGGAACAACGTCATGTAAAACCGCCTCAAAAGTAAGCCTATTACGCCCAATCCAAGATGGCCGCCGTTTCGCTTTTTGTTCCTTGGCCGCTGTCCTGCTCGCAGACGACGTGTCTCGCAGATGTTTCCAGTTGTCATGCATTTGGTGAGGGTGGGGGGAGTATAGCGTAAGAAGCGGGTTCCACCATGCGAGAGAAAATTTCATCTTGATATCAGCGCGAAAAACCCATAAAGCACGAGATGCGGCGCGAGCTAATGGCGTATGCGGTCGTGTTTTTGTTCTAGCTCAGGCGGCCGCACCGCCGTTGCCGCTCTCGCTCTCGAATGCGATAAAAACTTTACCGAGAGAGAGAGAGAGAGAGGGCAATGTATGGTTTTTACGGGTAATATTCGAAAGGAGTGGAAGACAAAAAAAGAAGAACGAAAAAACAATTGTTAATATGTAGAGGAGGAACACGAGCGTGCCATCTAAAAAATAATAATGTAAATCTTGATATGAAACACGGCGAAGAGATATTGCTACACGCGGAGTGAAAAAATAAAAAAGTGGGCGGCGAGCTGTATTCGTGTATGAGGTGGTACTATAGTCCTTCTTTCAGTGTCTATCTTAAGACCGGTATATAGTAGATTGGACTATATGCTTTCGTTTTAAAGCGTTCACTACTTTTGTTTTTTACAATTGTATACCATTTGGAACAATGAAATTTTTTAAACAAAGCTTAACGCGCCCAACCCAGTCATTCGCCCTTCTAAGCTGTTTTGCATAGCACTTTGTACAGTGCCAATATGTTGCATTTTTAAATGTTGAATTTCTTTCAGACTTGAGCAAACGTGAACGTTCGATTTTAACTTACGATGTTTTTTGCTTTTTGCTTTGTTTCATTTTGCTTTGTTGACATCACAGTTTGGTTAGTTGTCACTTTATTTTTGTCTTTTTTTTGTTAAATTTTAATAGTTATTAATATATTCTCCGTATTTAATACGGTAAGATATATTTATTTTGTTTGAAGACAAAGTCGAGTTTGTTGATAGTGTCATCGAGTCGTTGCTGACACCTGATGAACCTGGGAATTCTAGATTTTTTTATTAAATCACCGTAGTGCCTAGTGCACTACAGGATTACTACTGAGTTAAATTATTATTTATATTACTTTCTGTACAGCACTAAATTATGCACTAAAAAATGACTAAATTATTTAAGTTTAATTCAAATGTCATTTGGATGCAATAAAAAACGTTACTCTGAACGGCCGTCTCGAGCCACGGTACTTGTGTCACCCCTGAGCTTCCATTACAGAGTCCAGAACTTAGGAGTGGATCCTGCAGCCTGGCTATACCAGCTGCCATTCCTTGCCCCTCACATATTGCCATAGCGACACGAGGGTTGGTAATCCTGTAGTGATAATCACTACGGTGATTCAAAAAAAAAAAGGTTTTCGAGTTAAGTATATTCGCTTATTTGCGTGTCTATATGGCGTGAGACATACTATTACCAGACGAAAAAAAAACAATGTCTTGAGTTACGTTAAATTTCTAAGGAATTGACGGAATTTATAGCGCGTAAGTAAGATAAAAAGGTTATGAAGAAATTGTCTGTTTTAGTCATGTAGTCGCGTTTAAAATCGCGTTGCCTCAACGTACTACAATATGAACACACTCTAGTCGAGCGCTAATGCATCTTAGTGCTGTGTACGTGTACATATATGTTGTGTGCATGTTAGTACTAAAAAAAAAACAATTGCTGTCGGACACAGAATGTCATTTGTTTTAATTTGCAGCGAAAAACAAACTTTCATGCTTGTCATTTTATCTTTGCGTCAAACGAAAAAGAGAGCGACTTTGGGAGCGGCCTCCGTGTAATCTCGCTTTTTTATGCGCTGCAATTTTTTCTTTTCCTTTCTTTCCGTTCTTCTGCTTTTTTTCCTCGCTAAACGGGTGAACTCTTAGATGACTCGTACATAAAGTAAATGGACTTTGAAACGTGCCGAGTGAGATAAAAAAGGAGATTTGAAAATAAAAAGGATGGCGGAATGTGTACGTGCTGGGGTGGTGGTGGTGGTGATGGTGGTCCTGAGACATCCTGTCCATCCTCGTGGGCATCATGACCTTGCAACTGGGATAGACACCGGAGGAGTACCGGGTCTCTTGAGGAAACGCGGACTCGTGTGACTGGCTAAGTCAAAATATTTGGAACTGGGGTATTGGCTGTTTGCATCAATGCGTTAAGGCAGTTTACTTGAATCTGTCGGTCAATTGGCTGACGTTAATTTAAGCGCCATCAACGACAAAAATTGGAAAAATTGGCTTGGTCCAAGAAAAATGTTAACGTCAAATGCCTAAAGCAGGATCATTTAGCCATATTGTACAAACTGTGGCATTTATCGGGAGTCTAGCAAAAAAAACAAATTTTAGATTAATGCGCCGGCTAAATTAATGGAAATTAAAAAATAATAATAATAGAGGCTTAACAAAACGTATTGCTAGATTGTAGGAGGTCTACCAAACGTATTGTTTTCAAAGCCTTAGGGGTGGATCCTGCAGCCTGGCTATTCCAGCTGCCATTCCTCTTCCCTTCTCTTCCCTGCCCCTCACATATCTCCACAGAGACACAAGGGTGCAGTAATCCTGTAGTG
Organism: Melogona broelemanni; assembly: GCA_033995665.1. Taxonomy (NCBI): domain Eukaryota; kingdom Metazoa; phylum Arthropoda; class Diplopoda; order Chordeumatida; family Chordeumatidae; genus Melogona; species Melogona broelemanni. The sequence goes on along the minus strand of JAUJYS010006227.1, from coordinate 6,711 downwards.
CACTAGGCGCTACGGTGATTTAAAAAAAACGCCTTTCCACAAATACATCAAGACGTTATTGGTGAATAAGCGTTTTAAGCGTTCAACGCGTCCAGCTTCGTTGTGTCTTCTTTTCTGCGTACGGGTAGCCCATGACACGAACAACGGGACATATCCATCTCATTCCATGCTCACACGCTTGTCTCATTGTGCATGGGGAGGTTAAATAGCTGGGCCACCCAGCATTTTAAAAGAAATTTAACACACCGATAGAGTTATGTGGGAGAGCGAAAACGGCGAGAGGAATTTGTGGGGTATGGTCAGGAGCTCTGCTCTCAGTTCATGCCTACGAATGGCTGTTACGGATAATAGGAAACACCGGCGAAGTCCAGCCAGTGTTGGTTGCGTTCCTTTTAAAAATGAGCACTTTACAGTTTATGTTCCCTCCTTTGGAAAAGAGAGCCCGTTCCAGTTCCAGTTTCTACGGAATATTAAAGGAACCTAACCGTTTCTAGTTCCTTTCCAAAAGGAACTCTGAATCCGTTCATTCGATTAAAAATAAAAATAAACGAAAAAAATCACTTTTTGAGCGGTGGAAAATTCCATTTCTACCAATTACGCATGCGTATCTTATAGTCAACTGTGTAAGGTATTTCAGTTCGTTGATTTATAATCGGTTAAATGACGGATTTGATCCGCGTGGCAATCGGTTATGCGGCTTCGTCTGTCCAGTTACTTACAGCTGACGGAACAAAACCGGTTGATATGATGACGCGATTAATTTAAATGCTGGTCGAATAGTGTGAACGGCAAACTTGAGCGAAAATAAGAGCGTCAAATGGAATAACCGTTCGCGGGATATGGTCACAACGAGTTGAAATTTTACAATTCTAATACGGTACAAAAGATAACAAAGTATCCAAAACGACTAAACAAAGTGACAATTTCACGGAGAAAAAAAACATGAAATACTTATTTACGCTGACGTGGTTCTCAAATATACGATATAATTACATAGTACAATTATATAATACTACAAATGTGGGTCGGCTGAAATTGGTATCTATGGATCGCGATATTAATCGCTTTTTGACCGTCCGTTTATCACCCTGATCAATCATCTCTCCGTTCATTCCGGCTATTCATCACTGTGACTATTTATCATTTTGACAAGACAGCACTCGGACCATTTCCTACAGTCGAACTGAGGGCGAATCGTGGATGAAAAGCGAGTCGACATCAAGCACTTTTAACAGCTATACATTAATGCTCTATGTTGGCTTTTTGGGGTGGTTTCTTGCATTCGCCAACTGTTGGTCTATGTCAGTGGGTGCACAATCCGCCCGTCTCGGTGAGTGCCCGTGTAAAGAACCGGTGCACGATCCGCCCTTTCGCAATCCATTGTAGGGCGTGTACGTGTACGTGGGCCTGCATGCGTGCTTGTCACCAATCACGATTTATAACTTTATTTTCTCACTTTTGTTTACGTTTCGCGCGCCACGATTTGCATACGTAGTTGGCTGGGCGCCGGTGCGCCCTCCTCCTCTTTTCCCCAGTCACCCCAGTCATTTTATCCCCCGCCCCCAACTTCAATCCCCTAGGAAGCCGGGGGGATAAAAAGCAACCCGCATCAGCAATTCGAATTGTTTGTGTTTCCTCCTGTGATCCTAACATTTAATTTTGTAGTTTATCTGGTGGATTTTTATTTATCTTAACGGTGTACGGTGTGTTAAACATTTTTTTTATGCGAAATTAACAGCATGTTATTCAGATAGACATTCATTACGTGCGGTTTATTAATCTCCAATCTGCCTTCTCGTTTTCATTGTAAAATTTTATCATTTGATTTTTTTTTTAACTTATCTTGTATTTGTACTAACATAGTCATTGCAATAAATTGTTAACAATTTGTCTTCAATGTCCTTATACTTGATATTACATGTACAGTATGGGCGAAAAAAAAAATGGCACAAAAGATATATTATACCATGTATTCGCAACATTGCGATACAATTTTTATGGAAAATATAAAACTACTGTGCTAGGCGATTCTGAAAAAAGTTCTTGAGAAAAAAATAATCGAGAATTGGTTTAGACATGATAAGAATTGTGTGTAAACGGGCGACATTCAAAATTTATCCATCAACAACTAAAATGGGAAGGGACGCAGTTGCCCAAATTGAACTATTTCGATTATCTACCAAAAATTCCAGACACAAATAAAAAGGGTACACAAATGGTCTCAGGATGATTAACGTGCTGCAGGTTGTAGACGGTAGAGCTGCCTGTTGCCAATTTTCCGTATGGAAATAAATGGAATGCGGTCGCTAAGGACTAGATTTCTTCCCCCCCAGTTGTACCTTGGGTTCTCTAGCAAGTAAAAAGGTTTGTTGGCGTCGACTATGGGTTTAGAGTTTTAGATTTTCCCAAAACTGAAATATGACAATTGAAGTTAGGGTGCACACTGATTCTTTCGGTATGTTGACTATGCCTCCATGTAGTACGATGAAACATTTTCCTTCAGCAGAGATCAAATGAAGACTGAGTTGTCTTATTTGAGTCATCTGCCTTTACTTGCTACCCTTTGCCCGGTTTTGTTTTTAATCAAGCGCGTTCATCTATACAATATACAGTATACTCTTCTTTCGAAAATACGTTGTTCTACACTGTAAAAGTATGTCTATTTTATAATTCTAAAAGTTATTTTTTTTTAAACCTTACACAGGCGTGTTTTTATTCGCATTATCAGCCGGTGTTACCACCGGTGTTGTGTTGAAGGTAGAAATGTTGGATTTTATTCTCGTTTGTTAGATGACGTTATTTTATGTCCACGCGCATTAACGGGGCATTAGCCATCTAATTGCCAGTTTTATATTGATATTTTTTATGTATTGATTATGAACGAAACGAAAATCTCACGACTAGGCCCAGTCGTAGAAATTATGGATGACTAGTGTTGACGAACGGCAATTGTATCCTACCGTACAATTCGTTCAAATTTATCATGTCAACCTGTTAGCTCAGCCGTTGGCAGGTGTGAAACCTGCCTACTGGCAATAAGGTGGATGAGCTCTGGGCTTGCCTGCGTGCATACACGATGTAATTAGGGTTTTTTTTTTTGCCTTCCCCCGGCGGGGACGGGGACCGGCGTCCGCCGCGGCGTGGTTGATTTCGTCACGCGTGTAATCGGCATGCGGCGTGTTGTGTACGGTTCTCGCTTTCTTCATCGGCCCTCTTACCGCCTCTCACCCGCGTGCAGCTTCCATCGCCATCTCGCTCACCTAGATAACGCCCCCACCACCCCATACCTATCACCCTTGAGATGCACCGCACCTTTTTTCTTCACCCGCTACTTCCTTTTTAGCTGTAGCTGCTCTGAAAGACTCTTTCCGTGTACGGTTTTTTTTTCTTCTTATATATATTTTTTTGCGCGCAGCTTCGTCAGAGTCTGGAGGGATTTCCGTTTTAACCCCCTTTCCATACAACCCCCCCGGCCTAAGCCTATTTCGATGTCGGGGCTTCCCATCTGACATTTGCGCTCTGATACGCGCACGCTTTTGCGTGTTCTCGCTAAATATGTTTATGGTTGCTTTTTGTGACTATGTGGCTCTCTGGCAGGTCGTGATGGGTGGGATTGCGTGGAGGTGGTGGGGAAGGGGGCGTTCTTCTTTTTATTTATTCTCCTGAGTCACGCGGCCCAAGCGTAGAAATGAAAACGGATTTGTGATCCAATTGAGTGTTTACGTGTGCGTGGGTGGAATTTACAAAAAAAAAATACTTTCCCAGTAAACTCGAACTAAAGCTGGCAGGATTTCCTGGATTCTTCGTACAGATTTCAAGTACGACTCGTCGTAGACCAGTCGGTATTGCAACCGGCTGTGGTGCGGTGGTTCCGGTTTCGATTCCCGGCGCCGGATCTGGTTTATTCGATTATGGGGTGCTGGTAAAAATGTGACCGGCTGGTAAAAATGTGATGGGTACAGATTATTTTGTAGTGATATTCACTACAGTGATTGTAAATAATAACAAAAAATAAAATATGATTACCAATAATTTAAAAAAAATAGTTCGAAAAGCACCACTTTCTCATAATTAGTTGTAAAATGTGCCTTCTAATTTTTTTATTGTAATCAGTAATTTGTGCTGCGGTTTATCGTGGTATTTTAAACAATCGTTCAGATTGACCATGTCTTTCCTGCGACAGGGCAAACAACATTTCTCGTGCCTCGTGGTCTCGGGAAGACAAACCCAACGCATGCAACAGGAAATAGGCCCATGAAATAGATACATGTATGTATAAATTTGTTTCGGTCAATTTTTTTGCGTGTCTTCCGTGCACAAGGTGGGTGGAGCTCGGCATAGCGACGATACGATAATTGGCCGACCGTGGTTAAAAGGCAGAATATAAAAAAATGAACATGGGGCTATTAGGGGCTCCATTAGAGAAATACGAACATCCTAATGGGATCGTGACGTGTCGACGTGGCACAGCTGAATATTTTAACGGTAGTTGTTTTTTGTCGCTCGCTCGGATGATGGTATTTTTTTAAGCATACGACGCAATTAGTGATATCATGTATCTTTGTGACTGGAGGCGAGAGACAAGTTGATTTTTTTGGTATGCCTTCGAAAGTTTACAACTGTAACTACGCAATACTGCCAAGCTATATTTTTTGCTAATCATTTTTTGCTATCAAAATAAATGAAAGTAGATGATTGGTGACAATACTGCATAGCGTAACTCATTTAAAAGAAGAAGAAAAAAATAATCAAATTGGGCTATTGTTGGATAATATCTCTATTATTATTGTCGACCAGAAAATATAGTAGGTAGATAAACAAAACTATGTACTCCACACGAATGCTTGCCGTGTTCACAGTAAATTGTGTAATCGGAAAATATATAGCAATTTATTCAACCAGAACACGTATTCGAGTTGTTCAGTGACAGTTGCCATTTCTAAAACTAGACTCTAGATGGCGTTGTGGATCGTGCTGGAACAGCGACGATTTTATCAACATTGGCTATGGCGCTCCGATACAGTTTCCTGTTCGTCGAAAACGAAGTAATCGAATTGGTACCTTTGGCAGTCGAACCGAATTGAGTCAAAGGGAGCGACTGCTGCGACTGTGTACTGGGGGGGGGGGCGGGTAGGGGTGGGGAAAAAGGAGCGAAAAAAATTCGTGCGCGAGGATTACACGTTCCATTTGGAACGGCGATACGGTTGGCGTGCCTCCGCCGCGCTCCACGCGCCAAATCAATTAGTTGGCAGTAGCAAACCCCCCCCCACACCCCCCCTTCTTCGATCGACAAATCACATTATCTCATAAATGTCATTTTACGCGTTCGTGTTTGTGTGCGGCGCGTCCAACTTTTAGGCTTTCTGGAGATGCGTTGTCGGAAAGATGGGTCGATACCGGAAGTGCCGGTGGCCCATGCGGGCAGTCTTTGCGAAGCCCGTGTTCGCAAAGCGTTGTCGAATCTTGATCAGGGGTTACGGGAGTTCGCGTCGCGCTATTTAGTTTAGCGCACGCGGCGGTGGCGTTTCCGCTCGTTGGGTGCGCTGTGAAAAGAGAAACGTCTCTCACCAATTCGATTTGCCTTTGTGAATGAGGACGTTAGTTCACGATATTGCTAAAGGCAAATATTAAAGTTCATTTCTATTGGCGAAAATGTTTTTTGTTCTGGCTTTTCCGGGATGGTTTTGCGAAAAAATAATATTTTATATTCAAAAATATTATTAAATTCATGGTTTGTATTTTTTGTGAACGTTGAAGCACTTTGAGGCCCGCCAGCGTGAACTCTTGGCCTGGTACTTATTGATCCGCCCCTCGTTCGATTTCGTCCTCGCCCAATCATTTCTCCACTTCTTTCGCTTAGCTTTTCTTCCTTCTTTTTGTTGCCGTTCGTTCATCTCGTGTTTCCGGAACCAGCAAATGTCAATTTTCTTGGTATAAATTTCATTTCTCACTCGCTCCAGTTGGTTGACGGTTCTCCTTTTTTTTTCTTTTCTATTTTGTTCAAATATTTGCTTCTCACGTTTCGCGATGTTGGTCTATTTCTGCCGGTGAGGAATGGACAGGAAATTGCGAACAATTATGAAGGGGGAAAAATGGTCGCCGTTTTCTTACCGGATAAAAATGAAGTGTTGGCAAGAAGAGAGATTTGAGTCAAAAATGGGAGATAATCGTAGAGTTTGACTCCATCTTTTTTCAACTGAATGCATACATTGAAGTTGGTGGTGTTTGCCTTCTTACAGGGGCAGAGAAGAAAAAGCAAGTAAAGAATGTTTTAAAATGTGAAGCTACTTGTACTTCGAGGGTAGAATAAACGAGTATTTAAATTCGGATTTCTTTCCAGATTATAGAATATATATTTTTTCGCGTAGCGTCATTGTAGAATTATGCAGATTATGCTATTCACCTATTTCATATATTAAGAACGTTCAATAAATATCTACAATAATTTTTTTTAAAGATAATGGCTGAATGGATTTTAATGAAACTCGGCCAAAGTATTCTCCAGGTATTTATAAGCTTCTTCAAATTTTTCAATTCAATTCAAAAATTGCACGTGCAAAAAAATTGAACGCCAACATGGACACCGATGAGACGGCGGTTCTGCATCGTTCAGTTGCCCGTTTGTTGCATTTTTTAGGCATTTTGAGAATCCATTTTATTCCAAGTCAGCTTGAAATGATTTAAGGACGAAATAATATTCAACAGTTATGT
>JAUJYS010006226.1:0-10472 GCA_033995665.1 Melogona broelemanni | reverse complement strand
ACAACTAACATCTTCAGTAAATCGTATTATCTGTTTATCTCGCCGTTTTTTCGTCTAAATTCGTTTTCTCGTAATTAAAGTTTTAAAGTTGCCGTCACGTTTCCTTTGTGGTCTAGGTTACACTTTCTCATTTTCATTGATTGAAATATAGCGATTGTTCTTTAGCTTACTTAGCGATTGTAATTTTCCAATGTGTGTCATCAGCAGAAAAATAATTACAACAGAAAACAAAAATTGTTCCAATTTTGAAAAAATTGCAGCGCTGCGCGCTCTCTTTTTTTTTTACCCAAAGAAATTTTATTAAAAAAAATCGTGGCACTGCATGATCTTTCTCCTTAAATATAATTAAAGGTGTTCTATTTTCTTAAAAAAATCGGGGCGCTGCACGCAATCTCTCCTTAAATATAGATGTTCCATTAAAAAAATCGTATCGCTGCGCGCGCTCTCTCCTGATTCAAAGGTATTTCATTTTCTTAAAAAAATCTTGGCGCTACGCGCGCTCTCTTCGCAGTGAAGAGGTTAAATATAGATGTCATTTTCTTAGAAAATCACGGCTCTGCACGTTATTACTCCTAAAATATACCTGTAATATTAAAAAAAAAAATTGCGGCGCTGCGCGCGCGCTCTGTCTATCCAAAGGTATTTATTTTTAAAAATCGAAGCACTGCGAGCTCTCTTCTTAAATGCAGGTGTTCTATCTTTAAAAAATCGCAAATTGTAACGTACACAGTATTTTTTTTTTCGATTACTGACACGTTCCCTTTTCCTTCTCTCCCCCCTCCCCTTCAATCAGACTCGGCTGACCCTTCCTCTTGTTTTTTGGTAAATCGGACACTGGTATTAACTACGCGTGTATGTCTTATTTTCAATAGGAATTCAAGTGCCCACGGTCCGAGCAGCCGGCAGAGACTTCGAAGAACCCCGGGCCACGATGCCGACAGCGGCGGCCGCGAACACCGCTCACCGGACATCGATCACGGGTCCTCGGCCGGAATCGACCGCTCATCAACCACAACCGCGGACTGTGTCGTTCCGCGGTGCTTGCGCCGAGGAGCGCCGCCTGGCGAATTTTTCATTCTCTGGGCAACCACTCCCTTTCGGCAATTTCGTGGTGCGTAGTACTTTTAAAAGATGGCGGTCTAAAAAATGTTACTAAAATCGAAAAATGATTTTTATTTTTTTCTTTGTTGATCCTGCTCTCTCTCCTATAACAATAACTTTCGCCTGTGGAACGACGGTTCCGGGTTTTCGGTGTCGCGGTCCTGCGACACAACTTCTTTATATTACCACTCTTGTGTGTGTGTGATTTAGCGACTTAATTTTTGAACACCGATAAACATTTGGATAAACTCGTCATAGAAATTTTATTTCTTATTTCGAAACTACTTTTGATACAATTTTAACATTTTCCTTAAATGACTGAAATTATTTTATTGTGTACTGTTTCCATTGACTAGGCTCAGAACCGGGCCACCGACCGGCAGATGGCAGCACCGTCCCACCAGCCCCAGCTGCACAGGTCGCTGCCGCTCTTTGCCTTTCCCGAACCGGAAGTGACATCACGACGCCCTTCCTCGCAGCCGCAGTCGGCGACTTCTGGGAGCGGCTCTGCCACCTATGTTAGTCAGGTTAGTTGACTTTCGAATTTAGTTTCTAATTTTTTTTTCAAAAACCAATGTAAGGGGCTAACATTTCCGTTCTGAGTTTCTTTCATTTTTGAGTAACGGTTTAGTTGTGTCTTCTTAGGGAATCTTAAAAAGTGCTGCCATTATTGCACAAAAAGAATCAAATGACATTATTGCATCAAATGACCACAAAAGAAAAAACTTATTTAGACATATACCCTGAGTATTTACCTATTGCAGCTTTAAATCTACAAATATCTAATTAATTGCAATTTTTTATTATTATTTTTAATTATTACAATTAATAACAATACTAATTAACAACATTGATTAATTAATGTCGATTATGTGGATTATACGAGCACAAGGTCACGGTACAGTAAATATGAAACCATACGATTATGTACGTCCGATCTGTCCGAGTGGTGAGCGTGCTCGCTCGCCGACCAGCAGTTCTGGGTTCGATTCCCAGTGCAGTCTAACATTGGATTGGCTAATGGTATTGCGCGTGGGGAAACCAACATTTGCAAACCACCTTTGTATGCTGCCAAGAAAACTCAGTGGGATCCTGCTCTCTGAAGTTCCAGGTGTCGGGGGGATCGAGGGTCGAGGTCCAGAGACGACGTGAGGGACACAAATACAAAAAAAGTAAAAGTCGATTGATAGTTTCAGAAAATGTCCACTAGATGGCGCTGGGCTGATTTCACGACAACGATACGCTCGTCCTCTGCAGCTCACTTTTTCCCTCAGTTTCTCCGCCTTTGCAATTTCAGTTTTTGCCAATCACGGCCCCCATATATTCCATCAATCAACGGAAAAAATTAAACGTCTCTCTGAGCGGTTCGATTTTCCGCCAATTTATTTTATCGCTGTCATTTTTTGCGGAAAATGAGAAATGGGTTCGGGGGTTCGTCGAAACGACATTTAATTTTCTTAGGATTTTCTTTAGGCGTGGAATGCATTTCGCTTCAACTAGCACGCAAAGAGTATCTGATGTATTGTGGTTGAATACCTTAAAATACTTAAATACTCACTAGGAGCGCTAGGAACGCTAAATGGGCGATTTTTTTTTTTTTTTTTTTTTAAATCACCGTAGTGCTTAGTGCACCAATTACTGCACCCTCGTGTCTTTATGGAGATATGTGAGAGACAGGGAAGGGAAAGGATTGTGAATGGAAGCTGGAATAGCCAGGCTGCAGGATCCACCCCTAAGCTCTGGACTCCCTAATGGAAGCTCAGGGGTGACGCCAGTACCCCAGGCTGACGATTAAACGAAAGCCGGCGCCGGGAATCGAACCCGGGACCGTCGGATTCGTAGGATGTTGCCATACCCACTGAGCCATCGGTACATACTTCCTACCTTCACATAAATGATTTCTACATTGAAAGAAGACTAGCTTTTGACCTTGGTAGGGATCTTTAACGTGTATCTGACAACGTTCAAGCACGGGTCCACGAAGCTTCATTTCTTTTCCGAAGGAAAGCGTGTGTACAATTTTTTCACCCTCTAATAATTCCAGAGGTGCTGGTTGGGAATTGAACCAGCGACCATGGGCATAGCTAGAATGCAAACACGCTAACCACTACGCCCCGTGGCATTTAGAAAGCGTGTATTGCTATAGTACTTGATTATCAGTCTCTGTCAGTAGTGACATATTTTTTTAACAATTCCTGATCACTGTAGTGAATATCACTACAGGATTTATTTTGTGAACTCCTCGTGTCGCTATGTCAATATGTGAGTGTCACTTATTCAGCAGTATCGAATAAATGAGAGCCTGCGCCGGGAATCGAACACGGGACCGCCCGCACCTCAGTCGGGTTGCAGTCCCAACTGGGCTAGACGGGTTGTACATGACACTGGTTGTTCACACTTCAGACCTTGACACAAAAATAGAACAGAAATATTTGTGTAACAGGGTATAAAAATTAAATTTCCTTACCTCGTAGTCGCCACAAAAATACGCAGCAAAGCCGCACACGGTAAACCCGATCGATCAAACACGGAAAACGAACGCAGGAACACGGAAAGAAAATTCCAGGACAGCTTTTTGATAAATTCTTCTCCTATTAACCGCCATGCACACACACACACCTGTTTGAATGAATTTCACCTTTCGACGGGAGACCCGGCACAGTAACCGCTGCCGTACAGCCAGGGACGGGGAACGGCTCTCACGAACTTGTTCGATCGAATGTGTGCTACGCCGAGTTTCGGCGTGTCCTCTGCACCGCGTCGCACTTTGATGCCTTGTGGAGAAAAAATCGAGAGTGAATGTTTGCCCATCGCTGTACAGAGATAACCGGCACGGCCAAACAACCCACCTGTTCTCGGGGGTTGCGATATTCGTCTTCCTGCTGTCGCTTCAGCGCGCCGTTGCAAACGCACGCCGGACGAATGAAAACCGCGCCAATTTTTTTTTAATCACCGTAGTGCTAATCACTAAAGGATTACTATCCCTAGTATCGCTATGGCGATATGTGAGGGACAGGGAAGGGAAGGGGAATATCAGTTGGAATTGCCAGGCTGCAGGATCCACCACTAAGCTCTGGACTCCCTAATAGAATACAGAGCCTGTTGGACATAAGGACAACCCCATCTTTGTCCTTAACTGGTCTTTGACCCCCGCCATTGGCCCCCCTAAAAGGGGCTGCTTGCGGGTATATATTGTAATTGTAATTGTAATAGAAGCTCAAGGGTGACACCAGCACCGCGACTCGTCAAATAAACGAGAGCCTCTGCCGGGAATCGAACCCGGGACCGTCCGCACCGCAGTCGGAAAGATTACTGACTGGACTAGACGGCCGTATAATCTTATTAAATTATAAAATTACCAATTTAGTAGGGTTCATTCCTTTTTTTAAAGAAACCTGTTCCAGTTCCCGTTCTAGTTTTTACATAAATTAAAGGTACCTGGCCGTTCCTAGTTACTTTCCAAGAGGAAGCTGGAACTTTTCCACTTCTTTTTCGGTCTTTAGATTAAAACCATATATAAGCGAATGGAAATTGAGCCATTAGTCGGGTTCGTTCCTTTTTTTAAGGACATTTCAGTTCTTCCAATTACAATAAGAGCCAGTTCCCGTTCGAGTTCTTACATAAATTAAAAGGAACCTGGCCGTTCCTAGTTCCTTTTCAAAAGGAACTTGGAACTTAGATTAAAAAATATTTAAGTAAATATACCAATTAGTATGATGTTCACAAAAATTTGTGAATGTACGTTCATGGTGACGCCAAATTTACATTTGTGGGAACTGATCTAATTGACTAATGCCGATTTGCGAGTCCATAGCAAACTCTTTTATCAATTTATATGCTACAAAATTGTTCTCACTGTCGACACACTTTGGAAAATTGTCCTTGTAGAAAATCTAAAGTTATGGCAAGCGGAACAATGCACACAGAGAAGGAACCTCCGTTCTAGTTCCTCAAACGTTTCCTCAAACTTTCCTAACGTTCCTTACGCATTAAGGTAGCATGAAGTCGAGAATAGTAACCCAGCGCACAGAGCCAACCCTATAAACATGTAATTTGTGTACGCGGCATTAAAATACCTATCATAACCGATGCCACTGCCAGATCATGATTAAGTGTGTCGCATTTCATGTGTGTATAATAAATATGCTACTGTCGACGCTATAAACCTCTAATCAGCCATCAGAAAGCGCCACCAGCGACTCCCATCGGTGAAACGATTTACTAACCGTACTGAATGCTGACCGTTTAATACGCCTTGAAGTTCAGACCTGTTTCTTCATAGAGTAAATTTTATTTTTTCAAAATAATAGACCCGCTAGCCTATAATTATTTTGCCCTATAAATTGCTGTGTAAGATTATTAGTGTGAGGGACTACCGAAATACGTCTTCATTGCAGTGTTGGGCAAATTACTTTTTGAAAATGAACTCGATTCTGTTCTTCCTGAAAAAAGGAACGAGTTCTAATTACAGTTAATCATGAAAAACGGAGCTCGTTCCAATTGCAGTTGCTTTCGAAAAGTCTTTCCAAGTTACAGCTCATCATGACAAGAGAAAGTTGTTCCAATAACAGCTCATCCAAAATAAGGAACTTGTTCCAAATTACAGTTCCTCCTGAAAAGAGTTGCGAATTACTGTTCCTTCTGAAAAGAGGACATTATTCCAATTATAGTTCTTCCTGAAAAAAAGCAACTTGTTCCAAATTACACTTCTTCCTGAAAAGAGGATTTCATTCCAAACTACATTTCCTTTTATATATTGCTACATTTCCTTCTGAATAGAGAAACTCGTTTCCTTTGCAGTTCCTTCTGAAAAGAGGAAGTCGTTCCTATAATATGGGATTACAGTTCTCTCTTTATAAAGTAAAGGTAACTGAACCGTTACTCGATCCTTTTAAAAAAATAACTAAACCGCCCCTTTTTATTTTACTTTAGTAAATTATTTCTTTAGAAACGTGATATTGAAAACTTAATGGCTATCGAGTTTTGAAAAAAAAACTTCTTTTGTTTTAAATCAATTTCTTGAAATTTATGACCATGCTTGTAAAAGAAGGACCTAATTGAAATAAATATCATTGACGAAAAACTCTAGTTTAAAAAAAAATAGCCAATACCTCATCCATCCAAAAATATCCTTCGCAGAAAATAAAGGTGTTATACATTAGTATGAATAGCTGCAATACATTAGTATGTGATGTGCAGGCTTTGCTATTTACTCGACATTCATATCGGCCTGCACATTTACTTTTAAAAAGAACTTACGCGTTCCAAAATTCCTAGAAAACGAAATGCCTGTCACCTTTCTGTTTCAAGTCCTACCTCTGCAAACATCAATGCACACTTTCGACCTTGCCCTCGTGATAAACAATTGAGCAAAACCTTGACGCCATCGAAAGAAAGATTTGGAGACAAAAACCTTTAAAAATATCTTTGCGAAAAACCATGGTATTGTTTCTTATCATATTTTCCTTTTCTTAATTTTGTAATCGATTCAGTTACATCGCCCATACATGTACAAAAAGTCTAAAATAGTTTGAAAAAATAAATAGAATTGTTTGGGATTTTCTACTATAAAAATAAATTCAAGCCCATACAAGTTCATGGCGATATGAAAATTGGATCTCGTTTGCATTTTGCGAATTAACGACTGTCACGTTCTTTTTTTTCATGACGTCATTGGATATTTTCAGCGTTGTCGCCATTTATTTTATACGCGTGCATAAAAGTGTGGCAGTGCTGTCGTCTCAATAACTTTTTTTTATGGAGATGGCGCGCGACCAAAGTGCGAATGAACAACATTGATCCGTGTCAATCGAATGGTCCGTCCTTGGAGACTGCTCAATAGTAGGACACGAAAATAAACTAGTAATACTTGGCATGGTATCAAAACTTACCGGGGGGAAACATCATCATCATCACACCATCACGTCCAGGTGTTTCAATGTACAGATCTGTAACCTCGTCGAAATAGCCAAGCATGAGTTGCCCTAGCGTGCTTGAGCTTAGTGTGTTTAGACATTGATTTGATTGCAGTGGTGGGTGGAAGCGGAACATTAATACACTTGAGGCGCTCCAAAAATAATGACCCGCATTTTTTTAATGGTTTATATTTATCAAACATGGCTGATTTTTTTACAGGTGATTAATGCATCTTTCCACTACATGTTGCCATGTTGAATAAGGATAAACTATTAAAAAATGTGGGGAATTGTTTTTGGAATGGCCGAAGTGGATTTTCTTTTTTATCCAGCAATATAAAACAGTCATTGCACTGCCGTTTGGAACCATTCCGTTTAAGTTGATCTTACAAGAACAAAGATAAAACTAACTTAAATACATATTTTCAAATTAATTTTTTTAATTTTTAAGCCTGCTTAAAATTGCTTACCACGCAAATTTTTCGCAGGTTCTCAGAAAAACAGTTTATTTACAAATTTGAAAATCCAGGATACCACTGTTTCATGTACAGGAGTATTCTATATAAGAAATAAATATTAAAATATATATATTTATAAATGCCACGACGATAATAAGCAGCGAACTTAACATAAAAATATTTTAAAAAATCGATGTGTTGAACGCGAATTAAAAAGATAAAAATATCGAGAACATGTGTTAGTAAAATGAAACAAAATTTTAATTTAGGAACATGAAAATGGCGACATTCAAGATGCCTACAAACATTTGCACATTTTTTTTTTTGAAAAATTGGTCCTAACAATGAAAATAAAAAATAGACGCCAAACTAATTTATTTTATTATGTTAGAGAAAGCATAATTCTTATTGCCCAATTTCGGCTCTAATTTGATTGAAACAAAAGCATTCAGCATTTGGAAACCTGTCTGTTAAAATATCATTGACCGTCTGTTTAAATATAAAAATATTTTTCAATTTGAGAAACTGATTCGTTAGAAAAAGAAACCGTTTTAGCTCATAATCAACTCCTTCCTTTAGTTCATTTTGACACCTACTACGCAATACACACCTCATTTCTTTGAGGGGGATTGTCAGCATGTCATATTAATATGCACATATTGTACTTTTTTAGCAATCTATACAGTTCATTGATTTGTACATGATAAAATCCTTCGCAAACTGAAGTGGTTCAGTTTCAACTTATATTGAAGTGTCAAAACTTCTATTGTCTTCATCTTTTGATGAAATGTTTCAACTTAATTTGGTCTAAACGATGGTGGTGTATAATCAGTTTTTCTCAATTAATTTGGTCTGTTTCAACTTCATTTGTGTGCTTCAACTTAATTTGTATATTTCAACTTTATTTGAAGTATTTCTACTTCATTTGTATATTTCAACTTTATTTGAAATATTTCCACTTCATTTAAAATAATTAATATTTAATTAATTATAAAAAACAAGCCAAATTTAGTATAATAGTAAACACTTTTTACAAATAGTTCACAATCAGGTGTAAATAGTGTTCACTATCACACTAAATTCGATTAGTTTGTTATAATTAGTTTAATATTATTTATTTTTAACATCCATCTCGGCATACTAACGCACCTCAGTTTTTCATTTGTAGTGTTTCAACTTCCTTTAATCTAATTGAGAAAAACTGATTAAACGTAAATAAATCAGCGATTTTAAAGTCCGTATTTTTTTCCTTTAATCTGTTTCAACTTCTCTTGAACTTCTTTTGGGAGTATTTCCAATTATTTTGAAATATGAAATATTTCAACTTCAAGTGAGTTGTAGAAATTGACCAAATAATTTCTACGGTAATCCAATGTTCATCTCTGGTCAAATAGAATGTTAATGAGCACGAAATACACAAAAAAGACGAGGTGCACATAGGAAGAAATCGCCGAACCGGAACGATGAAGATGAACTATATTGCAATGGTATTTGCAAAATGTTAAAAACACGTTCATTTGAAGGACAGAACGTGATAGTTACATTTCTTGGAATTGTTCAAAATGTTCAGGAAATGGTAAGGTGACGCCACGGTACGGCAAAAATAAAAACATTAAAACCGTTGAGCTAGCCCGCGGCACAAATGCCATCTGAGACGGTCGGTCACATTCGATTTCTCCTTATGTGCACCTCGTCTTTTTTGTGTTTTTCGTGCTCATTAACATTCGATTATTTCAACTTCGTTTGAAATGTTTCTAATTCGTTAGAAACACTTCTTTTAAAAACGTCTTTTGAAATGGTTCCCCCACTTCCTTTCAACACTTATTTTGAGATGATTCAACAATTCTTTTGAAATGGTTCAACATTTCAAATATGTCACTGTTACAACAACGACGCAGCCATCTATACAATTCATTCGCCAGTACACCAAATTCGGATTGGTCACCAAATCCTACAAACAAGTGCACATGGGGGGGCGCGTTGGAGGTAAAGAAACAAATTCAGGTACGCGACGCGGCGCCCTACGCACGATGCGCGTCATCGTCGAGCCGCGCCCAACAGACGTCAGGGATTGTAGAACCAAGACGGCCGCTTCTTCTTATCGCCGGAAACCGCCAGCGAACAATCGGTCTTGGCCGTCGACAGCTCCGCCGCGCGATTATCGGGCGAGTTCTCCATCACTGCAATGTCGTTCCCGCTTCCGGTACTGTTTGGCCCGTTCTCTGGCGTCTGGGGACTGCGCGGCTCGTCGTCCGATCGAGTGCCTTCCGCGTGGCCGTTTCCGGTGGCGTGACCCATGGCGTTGCCAGGCGCACTTCCGCTTCTGATGGCGGCGGCCGACGACGACTTGAGCATCTGACTCTCGCCCGCGAAGATGGCGGCCACCTTGTAGCTGCCGGCGTCGTTGAGGCGGGCGCGGAGCACTTCCGGGTCGATGATCATGTCGTGGCGGACGTTGTGCTCTAGTAGGTCGGCGCCCAGTAGTTCGTGTTCCAGGCTCATGCGAATGGGAATCACTCGGTTGATGCACTGGAGTTGACAAGAGGCGGGAGAAATGGTTAATTTAATTCTGGGCAGTGGTAAGTGGCAACTGTGGGAGGACCAATAAAGTATAACAAAAGTGTACAAGCACGTGAGAAACCAGTGTTGGGTAGGAACGGAACCGAAAGTTCCCGTTCCTAGGAACTGGTTCTTTTTTTTGGAACGGAGGACCGCCTAGGTTCCTTTTATTTCTATGGGAACTGTAACGGGAACTGGTTCTTTTTTTGAGGAACTGGAACGGGGGTTCCTTTTCTGGTTACAGCGTTCCTTGTTTTAATAACCTTCACTCTCTAAAAGCACACTTTTCCTAAAAAAAACACGTTTCGATTGAAAATTAATCCTAAAATTGCAAATCTTCAAGTTATTCAAATGAAATTTGACAAACATGTTGGTATTTCTTTTCTTTATGAATTGGCACCGCGCACGTGCAACTCCGTAACGTCGATCATTCGAATTC
>JAUJYS010006225.1:0-10474 GCA_033995665.1 Melogona broelemanni | reverse complement strand
CAGAAGTTGCAGTTCCCCGTCTCCACTGGTCGAAGACAAGAAATTTATTTTTTTGTTATTACTGCACAACGACGTCTACGAACATTCACATTAAAAACGATGTTCTGTTCTTCTTAGCAGGGAACATCGTTTTTAATGTGAATGTTCGTAGACGTCGTTGTGCAGTAATAACAAAAAAATAAATTTGTTGTCTTCGGCCATTACCAGTTATCATGCCCGCATACATTAAATCTGTAAGATAACTACGTAATAACGTTGATTAAAATTTAAAGAGCATCATTTTTCAAGAAGGATTGCCACACTTTGAAAAGAAATCCAATCTTAAGCTTCGCTCACAATTAACGAGGTTAATTCCACCCTGGTGTTAACGTCATTTTTAAATTTGAGTTCTTGTAGTTACTGTTTCAAATCATTTCTAGAATTTCAATACCCTCAAGGAAACTTAAACATTAGTTCCCGTAAAGCCCAAATATTAGCACCCTTTTAAATAAAGTGGAGACGTTACCAAATGATAATTTTAAACAATTGGTAAGCCTTGTGTTTATTTAAAAATTGAAATTTTCGCCAACACGCTTTCTGTGTCTACGAGGACGTACAGCTGCGAGCCGGTTGGAAGAACCTTGGGACGGGCAACGAGGAAGTAGTTTGCGTTTCACTCACTTTGTAATATATCCCGAGACAAGGAGCTCTGTTGTAGAGTACGTAGATGTCGCTGGTAGAGCTTCTTCTGAGCCAACAGGGTTTCGATTTTCTTTATTTTCGCCGATTTGCCGACATCGTCCTTGCCGCCACCGCTCTCCGAGGCAGCTTGATGCCTTCACGACGAACAAAAAAAAATAACATTGATAAATAGGCGCCCTCAGAAAAACACGTGTTGTTCAGACAATAACTGGCGAGGTTCCGTGAAAATAAAACTCTCAAATATCATTTTTGTCGCCACCAAAGAGGGTTTTGAGGGGGCGCGGTAGTAAACCGGAATAGAAACGATGAGTGTCGAATGAAGTTTCGTTGCGTTTTCGTCATTGTCTGGATTTTCCGAAGACCTTGCGGCCTCACAATTCGACATATCTCCATCTCGCTTACTTCCGGATTGTTTCAATTTTGTTTTGGTGCGATAATCTCCACCATTCAGTTTCCATTGTCACCGTTTTTGGCACTAGCCGGTGGCGCTGCGGCACTCATGCGGAAATTTTGACTCGGGTGATGTTAATCATTGATTAAAAAATAAATAAAATGTTAATCACGAGACCGCGTGATTTGAAATCACGCGGTCTCGTGATTAACATTTTATTTATTTTTTGATCTTCACTTCGACGAACTTTCATCCTACCATCGTTGATTTACTTCTACGATACTTTATTAATCATTGATTGTAAAATAAAATTTATATATTTTGGAAAGTATAAACCACTAGTGCATGGATTCAAACTAGCAAAAATCAATAACAGACTCGTAACAAATACCAGAAAAAGAACACGAAAAATCAAAAATACCGGTATAAATTTATTTTGGCTTACAATTTTTTTTAAATCACCGTAGTGCCTAGTGCACTACAGGATAACTGCACCTTTATGTATTTCTGGAGATGTGCGAGGGGCAGGGAAGGAAAGGGACGAGGAATTGCAGCTGGAATAGCCAGGCTGCAGGATCCACCCCTAAGCTCTGGACTCAAAACAATTAACCGAAGCAATTTAAAAATCTGACTATCGATAGGCTTCTAAAAATTAAAAATGGCAACTTATTAATGGCCAACGATACCAGCGCTCTCTAGAATTAGTTTAAACAGCACAAAGATACAAAGGTATTTGTACAAGGTTGGACACGACCGGGTGAAATGTTTGCATTTAAAACAAGGAAATTATTGAACTGCAATAGTGGTCCCCCCAGTAAGAGTGCAAAAATATTCAGAAAATATTTTGCTCCGGTTTATACTTGGTGGCGCCCAGCCGTCCATGGCTCGTAAAAATTAAAAAATATATATATTTGTTTGTTTTTAGTTTTTTATGCGTGTGAGGCGGCACACAGTTTGGAGGTTCGGTTTTTATGCGGGCCTTCTAAAGGCGGTCGGCGGGGCAGACTCAGGAAGATTGAATGTCACCGTCGTGCCATGTAACAACGAACGAGGAATAACATTTCAGAGGTCCCTGAAAGTATGGCTCAAATTATATTTAATTTCCCTCCCTACAATCAGACGCACGTTAACGCCATATTATCGTAGGAATAATTTTATTTAATAATATGTTCTGAGAAAGTCCGACACACTGCTAATTCCCCTGTGGGATATAGATCTGGTCACTCGGAAATAAAGATGGGCAAAGAGTGGCGTCCATTGATATACAGGCTTGCTCATAAAAAAACAGCCCCCTTCAAATTTCGCTATATTTTCTATAATATTGTACATATTCGTTTGATTTTTTTTTACAAATACAGTACTAATATACAAACAACTTTGTCATTTCATTTTTATTTTCGAAATGGCCTCATTCGGCTTTCACACACGCGCGAAGCCGCGCGTGCCACTTACGGCAATTACATTCCTATGCGAACATTTACAGCGTCAATAACCTGCTTGTCAAGGTTCATTTTAAGCGGAATATTGCCATCTGCTAGAATGTAATTTTTTTATTTTTCGGAACATATACCAAATCTTCATTGATCTTTGGCTGAATGCTTTTGTCGAAATGTTTAGTTTTGAAGAAAAGTGATTGTGGTTCATTTTCATCAACCAGATCAATGTTATCAGTGGAACGCACAATGCACTGGCGTCCACTCATCTTACGGCGTCCCTTATAATAAGAATTTTCGATCTTTTTCAAAGTATCTTTTAAGTTTGCTTTTTTAATAACTGTTTAACATCGTAATTGTTTCTTTCGCACACCATTTTCAAAGCGCAACGGTATTTTTTTGTTAAAACATCATTTTGAACTACTCTATTTTCGCATTATCCATATTCACCAGACGATATTGGGACGTAACCATAATGCAACACCATTTGTCTTTAGGAATTCAATCATGCATTATACTAGGTCAACATTTGCAAAATTTTAAACGAATAGGCATAATATTTAAGAAAATATGACTAAATATGTAGGGGGCTGTTTCTTATGAGTAACCCTGTACAGAAAATGAAACGAGTTCCGGTGCAGTAACGAATGAGAAAGACGAACAGAGTCTGGCTAACACTCTTGAATAAAATACCATTTTTGTTATTTTGATATGCATTGCAAGACAGACAGACAGACCTCCAGCAAATGAATGATTCAATTGAAATAAAAATGCTCCTCAGTATTTACATACAACTGTCATAGCAGGTGTCCCTTCAAATCGTGCATCGGGACTTTATTCGAAATAGTCTAAGCAATGATATTGATAAAAAATTAATACTTGGGAAAATAAATACAACGACACATCTAATAAAAAATGAAAATGTTCTGCAGCAGGTAATCTAAATCCGCGCTATCTAGTGGTAATTCAAAATACGATCCTTCGAAATCTTTTGAAAATCGATCCTTTTGTAAATAAACTTTGTTCCTCTACTTTGCGGACACCCCGTACTGAGAAATGTATCTGTCGAGTCGGCACTGGCAGCTCCAAAAACAGTCGCGCACCGACCGCTCTTTTCACCTCCACTTTCGCTTCAATAATTGCGGCTTCCATTTCTCGCCGCCGCTCTCTTTAAGTCGGCTTGGATTCCTACTCCCCATAAACATCCGAAAACAGATCATCATTTCAGGCGCTAAATTACCCTGAACACGTCGGGCCTAAAGAGAGCGAGCTACGCGAGATGACGAGGACAATAATGAAAAGTAACTACTTTCGAAGTGACGGGATGCAGCGTACGTTCTTCTACTCTATCTGTCTTGCGTGCCATGGACAATTACATTAATACGCAAAACATCTTGCAGCAGTATACAAATATGTCTCGCTGAGCAGATTGCTGCCACCATTTCGTAACTCTAAAGTTCCACCAAATTATTGTAGACAGGACGAAAAGTTAAAATAAAATGGTTCACCTAGATCGTGCCTACTTTTTTTTCCCAGTGCAAAAGAGAAACTCGCTATTAAAATCTTTGTTGATACAATTATAATGTCGGTTCTTATTTGGATAATTCGGGTGGTTTTTTAAAATGTTATATTACCAAATATATTATGTACCCGGTAAGTCAACTTCATAATTTGATATTAATAATTGCTGTTTCCTAATAGTACGCACGGCTTGTATGTTGAACTAACTTAAATGGTTGATGGACAAGAGTACAAAAAAATCCCTAGATAACTTTCAGTTTCAGAGCTACCTCGCAATAAAAATGTTGAAATAATGTTCGAATGGAGTCGCCACTTTCGTCTGCGACAATCATCATACTTTTGTACTACAGATCTTTCTGCCCGTTTTAACTGTCGCCGTTGAAACCTTCACTCGCAAGCCACCAGAGGGCCCATAAAAATAATTTATGAGTGCAAAATAAAACTGGATTGAATTGACATAATATTGTGTTAGACAAGCATATAGTCTGTCAACATTTTGAACAACAATGTTACATAAAATAAAAGTTGTACAATTATCTAACCACGCATGACTATAAGCGAGAGGGACAAGGTCCGGTGCAGCGCCGGGAAAGAGACGAACAGGATTTTGCCAAAACCCTGTTCGTCTCTTTCCCGTTTTGTATTGTAGACGTCCTAACCCCCTATTAATTATATGACTATAAGCAACGCTTTAAGTTCAGTACGTTAAGTGGACAATGTACGGTGATAAAATGTCATATGAACAATGTTACAATCTTATACCGTCCAATTACTAAGCGCGCGTCGAACGTAAATGCTTTTGCATTAAATATAATCCACTTAGCATCGTCGTTGGTCAACATCAACAACGAACGCACAGTTTACCAACTCTAAAAATGAACACTACCGTAACATGCTTGTGGTGTATATAACAGAATTCCCCTATTCACAATTTAGATAATAGAAGCGGAAATAATGACCTCATTTCTGGCTGGCGGTCGGTTAATGGTAAAATTCGGGCAACTAACCCTTTTAACTCAACTCGTCTTTTTTGTGTGTTTCGTGCTCATTAACATTCTATATGGCAATAGGTAAGTTAATAATTGAAATAAATATATTAGAGAGCACTTGTTCATGGCGTCACCAGGAATCGGAAACGACTCGACGGATCATAACAACAACAACAACAACAAATATGTTAAGACAAACGATTGCAGGCATGTGCCTAAACCAAGATTATTTTTTTTTACGTGTGTTTATTATCTTCTAAATTTCGGATATCGTATATTTTGTGTCGCAATTTTACTTTACTTGTAGAGTCTAGCCAACTCATCGTCGTTTGCTGCTCGGTGCGCCACGAGCCGACATAATCGATATTCTGGCTCATATTTGCGTTCGATTATGTCTTTAAATTTTGAAGGTAAATTAACAACAGAACTAAATAGCTAATTTTATGGATACATCACAAAGCAATGCAAACGTCGAAGAACTCGAAAGCTCGAAGAACCTCTTATTCCCCGCGACATCCCATTCGAATAGTCTGTAGGTTATGAACGCCATTTGGCAATCGGCCTATTTGTACCCGAAGTGTTGGGGTGTTGCTTTTGTATAGTCAATACGTGTCGGCACGAATTCGATAGCGCCAGCATTGCCGCTTGGCCACACGTGGAAACAGCTGCCGTCAGTTATAGGCATCAATCCAAACCAAACAACAATTTCAGCAATAAAAATGTCGCTCGCGAGAGCTGCTCGACAACCGCCACTCGCTACGCCACTGACAGCGCCACCTCTGGGACAATGATGCTATTTCCGAGGAAATTATAGGCAACTGGGATTTTGATGCGTGTGATATGTGACTGACAACCATAGTGGTTCTTCCAAATGCCATCCATAAAACATTCATGACACGTATTTGTGTCGATAATGTTTTGAGTGACAGTTGAACACAGATCTATCATGAAACACCATTCGTGAGGAAGATCAATATACGGAGAATGTCGTCGTAAATAAAAAATAAATATAAATATAACAAAAAATCAGGACAAAACTGGTCAAAACTGGATAGCTCAGTTGTCCTTATTCCCAGTTTTGTCCTGATTCTTTGTTATATTTATTTTTATTTTTAATGTTTTGAGTGTTCGGTAAGTACCTAAGCCTGACCAACAATAGCCAAATGCATAAATGGCTTAAAATTGATGCGATAGAATTATGGTAATGATTAAATTATGTGTTAGACAATTTCCAACATTGTAATGATTGTTATTATAATGATAAACACTAATAATTAAGACTTTTAACTTCAAGGGCATATTTCCAATTAAAAACAAAACTGATATTTGTTGAAATTGGCTGTTTGTGAAATCCAAATTATTCCATATTTTAATTTAATAAATTAAGCCATGACGACAAAATCTAAACGAATTTTTTTTTATCTACTATACCGATAAAACTCATGGTTTTGTAGCAATTTACAATCAAAGTTCGGGAACACTTTCGGCAACTGAAATCAATAAAAATGAAACATGCATAATTTCCTTACCTGCGGAGGGCCACTTGCGCAGCCATTACCCTTTGGCGTTCGACTACCAAAAGACAACTGGAGCATTGACAGTCCCGCCAACGACAGTAACGTTTGTGACCCTTGAGACAGGAGACCAGTCCGTGATTACGGCATCGGGCGCACTTGGGAGTTCGCAGTTGACGTCGTCCTACCCCACCGCCGGCGCGTGGATTGCCCTTGGCGGCGGTGGTGATGGTGTTGGTGGTGGACGGGAGGGACGGTTGCTTGTTGCTAGCGGCCGCGGCCAGTCGCGGACATACCATGGCAAGACCGGCCATCTGAGCACCTGAAGGCGGACATGCAGGTGCGTTAAGTTAGTGGCAGGTGAAAATAATTTATCTTGGACCTTTTGTCCAAGATTGAAACAATCTATTTGCATGCATTAGGGAATCATGAGTTAAAATATCGCGCCCTCTTCATATACCTGCACATTAGCGTATTTGTTGCATTTTTTAATTATTCGTTCAGTTATTTATTAAGTTCTATAATCGTTAGAAAACAAATCTATTTTAGAATATTAATCTATTTTAGTGCATTATTATTATTATTACTATTATTATTATTATTATTATTTTCAATTAATCTGTGTAGAATTGTGAAAATATGTGCGGAGCACATTTTCAGCAGTACCCAGGAATCGAATAAACGAGAGCCCACCCCGGGAATCGAACCCAGGACACCATGGCAGGTTACAATACCAACTAAGCTACGAGTCGCATTACGCATCTGTACAATTGTTAATCTTGGCATTAGGTTGCAAAGGAAATGTAATATCGTTGACATATCAAGCCATGTAAAAAAAAAAGTTTCAACAAACTTACCGGTTTCTCTTGACAAAGTTGATCTCTAAAAATCGTCCGAAACGTCGATTGGGTCGTCACTATCAACTAGTAGAGCGAAATCTTCTAAAAGAGCGATCGAATTTTGAACGCTCTATCAATTAATTATGAATTAAACTTTCGTAGTCGCGAATGGTCGAATTGTTGCATGAATCCCGACCATGTCCAAAACCGTGACTAATGCCAGTGTCGCGGGATTTAAGAACACTGTTCCCCGCAGCGCGCGCGTCAATAAAGTTTAAAAACCGTTTAACTCTTCATCAAGTGTAACTTTTAGTCCGGGACACGGAGTGCTAACTAATGCCACCATTACGCTCGCGACTAGTACATTTTTTTTCTTCTGTCCAACACCCCCCACTTCTCTCTCTGTTGATTATCAACTTGTCGGCAACCGCGGAGGAGGGTAGACAGCCAATGGAAATGGTGGAACTCTCGACTGACGGACAGCTGACAGAGTCGGAAAAATCCTCAATGACGTACTTAACGGTGGGCGGAGTCGAGAACTTTTTTTGGGGAACGTGTCAGAGGAGATGGAAAGGATGGACGAATCGAGTGAAAGATGGAACAAAACTTCTGGCGTTAAAGATGAAAAAATTATTTCGAATAACAACAAAAAAAAAGAGAGGCAGGGCAAAATTTAGAACAAGAGCCCGCCAGTAAGTAAGTACTACATCTAAGCAAGTAATAGAATCTAGCGTATAAGAAGGACGACAAACAAAATCTTTGAAACTGTTCCTTTGAAAGCTCTGAACATCTCGACAGAAGTTACAGATCAAGTGACAGCTCTTTTTCGCGCCGGAGCGCGCGCGTGGTCCTTGTAGGCAATGGTGCCAGGAGGTTGAGTTGGTGTTGTTGCCATCTTTTTCTTTTTTTTTTTTTTTTTTTTTTGGTAGGGAATATACATATTTGGGCTCTCATCCATCATCCAATTTCGGACTTCACACTTTGAAGAAGACATCTGCGCTCACATGGAAATAGCCATTTTAACAAGCCGAACCTGGGAAGGAATATGGGCGGGTGTAAAGAGGGGGAAGTGTGACGCTGAGGTACGTTATGCGCGCAGTGGTTCCGGATCTTTTTGTTTTCACCCATTTTTTAATATACGGCATTCGTGCGTCGTTTGTTTAGTCATTTAGCCGGGTTGCCAGTTTTCTCTCAAGACCACAAAAATCTCATTTCGTCGCAAAGATGGTTTATATTATCAATGGAAAATTATCCCAAATGAAAGTATCGAAAGTAACATCGATAGTGACATGGATAAATCCCACAATCGATCTAACTGCAACGAACCCTGTAGCGACCCCAGAGGGAACAAATTATAGTCGTTCACAAAAAAATCTGGCTTGCTAACCAAACGCTGTCCACCATCTAAAATAACTCGATATAAAATAATCAAGAGAATGTACTGGACGTGCATCGTCAACACACATTTGTGATAAACAAGCTTTCGAACTTTCAAAGAGGTTTGCTATAGTTTGGCGCGTCGTCCGGTATGACATTTGTAACGCGATGGCAATAAAATAATTCTCTCTTTTTTTCATTTCATATTTTGACTTTTTCCCTCGCTATTGTTATTGTTCAGCAGCGACTCTGCCAGTGATGACTTTTGGCAGCGCAACGTCACCATGGTTTCCGAAACAGTTGCCACGTTAACAAGGTTACAGCGAGTTATGGGGCAATGAAGATGTTTGGTAACGTCGTTGCCACATTATTTTATATCGTGCGTGAAACTGGAATGGGCAGTAGCCATTCGGTTTTAGTATTTCGAAAAAATGAGTTTGGGTTTTGGCCAAATATCAAATATAGATGAAGCAATAAACTAGGTCTGATCAGTAAAAAAAATGTTCCAAAAGAAATATTTTAAAAAGTTTTTCAGAAAGAAATAGTCAGCATGGGCATGAGCCAGGGCGCGAATAAAACAATTATTCCAATATAAAAGTTGTTTTTAAAAGTTTTACCAGACGAACTTAATTTAAAATATAAAAATTATAGACAACAAATGACCACAAGCAAGGCCTTAACATCAAATATGTCTTCTCGGAGCGCACCGAGGATCCGATTGTTGAGGGACATGCCTGCAATCGTTTATATCTTTGGGTATTTCCTTCGAACTTTATTTATTTTATTAATTTAACTTCTTTCTAATTTATAGAATATATTTGAAACAAATTCAATGTAATAAATTGTCTTATTTTTTATTCAAATTTATAACAGATGTTAGAGAAAATACATTTTAATTAATTGTCTTTTTTTCATCAAATTTATAATAAGTGTTGTAATTTATGTTATACCATAGTTACTCTGTCGTAACTCATGCAGTAACGAGTATGTTGTTAGTCTTAATTCATATTTGTAAATTTACAAGCTAGTTCATGATAATTTTATAAATTAAATGAGAAATCTATATTGTACGATAATGGAAGTGCGGTAAATTTGGGATTAATTTTTTTGTAAAGGTCGTTGCCCCTACCCCCCTTAAACCCATCCCCTTACTACTACGACTCTCCTCCCATGGTCAGACTTCCCACTCATCCCTCCCCCATCTCTCACCCCCATAGACCAATCACAACCTATATCATGTATTCTTCACACTGTTGCCTTTCTTAACACTGGTGGTGTCAGATGGATCGACTCATCGGTCAAACTTGGGTTTCAACTGTCGAGTCCTCATCCGAGAGACAACAGCGCGAGAGAGAGTACAGTGTATCGACCAAACAGTTTTGTTAAATTCAATCGTCCGTAAAACACATTCTGGACTAGCTGAACTAACTTGTGGCTAACGCGGATAGGCCGAAAATACGTAAGAAAAATCCGCAAAATATAAATTTTATTTTTACAAAGTTGAAACAAAATTTTTATAAAGCGATGAAAACTATAAAATTCCCACCAAATTGACGTCACCATTATGGTACAATATTTTATGCCAACTTTTTATGATATTACATTTGCGGCAACCGAATAAAATTCCTAATAGTGCTCTTACATTACTTTCGTTAAAACAAAGATTAGATCGTCTTAAATGTTCATCAGCAATAGAATAAAAAATAGAGACAAAGTTCGTTGAACCGGA
>JAUJYS010006224.1:0-10474 GCA_033995665.1 Melogona broelemanni | reverse complement strand
GCCATTCGCCATGCTTAATCTCTGCAGGGATTTCATTCCCGCCAGGTACATGAGACCACCTTCCGTGGCGGAACTGGATCCTGGAAGCCGCAGATCGCGCAGGTTGGTCAACTTGGACAGATGCGAGGCGCCACGAGGCGTGATTATGTCACCAAGTGACCAGGTTAAATCGAGGGTGTCGATCTTTGATCCACCTTCGTCCAGGAAAGCCAAACCCTCATCGCTGATTTTATAGGCATGTAGCGTGCGCAGATTAACCATTTTCGCGATCTGTATCATTCCGCGGTCACTTAGGCCACTACAACCCAGCAGCGTCAGGTTCTCCAGAAGGGGTAAACGGACGAGGTGGGTCAATCCGTCATCCGTGAGCATGACCACAAAACTCAAGTCCAGTTTCTTCAGATTCTCCTGACCGTGGCTGAGGTAAAACAGAGATTTGTCGGTTAAGCCGCTACAGCAGATAAGACTCAAGGTCTCCAAAATAGGTTTGTGGACAAGCTGCTGGTCCAGCCCTGCTAGATATTTAACGCTCTGGTCCGTTAATTGTCGGCTACATCTGAATTCGATATCCTTGAGTTTCCCCATACTGCAGACAATGCATTTGACTATAGTGTCGGTCAACTGGTCAGAATAGCTCAGTCTGAGGGTGACCAGATTCGTCAGCTTTAGGCTTATTTGTTCTATGCCAGTGCTAGTCAAGCGTGCGTTGATCAGTACTAGGTGGGCCAATTGCGGCATCTTCTCGAGCAGAGCGACGGACATGGTCGCATCATTCGGGATAAGGTATTTGATTTCGAGTCTGGACAGCCTCGACAATCCCTCAGCCAAAATAAGGAGAGCATTTTGGATATTCACCCTGCTGTTGTCGGGTCGAGGGTCGTAGAGTCGTTGGGTCGAGCTGTCGTAGATCCTGACACGCCGAATGCCCCGTTTCGCCAGGACGGGAACCAGTTCAAAACTCACGTCTTCGGGATTTAGATGAACTGTTACCTGACGAAACACCGACGGGTGGTTCACGACGTCACGCCAGGCCCGGCATACCTGTCCGGCTCGGCCCTTGTCCCACACGTCGAGATAGCTGAAGATGATGGCCAGCACATCAGGAAGAATCTTGGCTGCGTCGCTGGAACATTTGTTGGTTTCCTTTCCTTGAACATCCCATTCGGAATCGGCTGCACGTCGTTTTTCTCGAAGCACCGAAGTCGCCATGGTGACGATTAAAAAGTCCGGAGTTATTACTTTATTACGTTGGAAAAAATCTACAGCACAATCAAGCCTGGCTTGGATGTTCGCCCACGTGGTTCAGTCTTGAGACTCCAACTACCTTCAGAGGGTTGGGCGATAACATTGAAACTATCGATATACAATGGCTTATCGATATGGATATATAGATGTTTTTATGGAACTATTCAATCGAGATTCCCCCAAGAGAGTTTTGTAATATTATCGATAGTCGTCGAAGGCCTTTAAGTCAACAGTGGCTTATCGAAGGTGAATAAAATTCAAGAGCATTTAAAAAAAACATATTATATATTAAATTATATTTGCATGACTTGCAATGTACAAAATAATTGCGCTCTGTGCACCTTTTTATATATGTTACCTAAAATAACCCCAGTTTTGATTAGTGGCTATGGCGTATCCAATTTCACCTAAAAGTCGGGGAAAATTTTGATTTTGGTCAACGAAGACATAACCCCTTGGAGTTAGTTTCTGCCCGGGCCCTTAGGTAGCCAGTCCGACCATGACAATTGGTGATGGAGCAATATGCGTTGGTGCTTCGATTTGCGTCGCTGGCTCTGTTGACACTTGACTGGTTGATATGTGTTGACACTGGTTGACGCCAGTCTGTTGATACTGGGGGTAGAGCTGAGATTTGGTGTGGGTGTAACGGTCGGGCTTCATTAATGTCCGAACCTCTCGGGAGCTAATTTTTAAAACTTAATGGCAACCCACCTTCGGGTACCACCGATCTTTTGGAGAATTACGTAATCCACGCTAGAGTGTATTTTTATCTGGAAAATTCAGGGAAATAATTTTGATCAGGGATGTTAGCAGGGGCGGACTAGTCATTGCGGGAGGGCGGAGTTTCCGCCCGGGCTCCCCTAAAACTTACCCAACTGCCCCAAAATTTTTGATTTTGGCCAGGGAAATCGGGGCCTTTTGGAATTATTTTCTGCCCGGGCCCCTAGTTAATTAGTCCGCCCTTGGATGGTAGATAGTGCGTAATCGGAAACATTGGCCAGCTTTGGTTCATGGGATACAGAGTATCAATTTTGTTTCATGTGAGCCGTTGTTGTCACAGAATGCTAATATTGATGAAATTCTCGACCAATAAGGAGGATGAAACAAACGGCAGCATTTGGACAACGTGTGTTTTTATGAACAAATATTTTGCTACATGAGTGTTCTGTAAGACAATACGGATATAAATTTGTTGTTTGCCTCTTATGAATTAAAACAATGCTACAAAAAATACAAACAGTGTACATGTGTGCAATTAGGATCAGGTGTTAAAATCCACGTGCCTCTGAGGAGTTAGTTACAGTGTTTCTATTTTTTGTATTGTTTAGATTCATTAGATGCAAACAACAAATGGTATATTCGTATTGTCTTATTTAATACGTGTGTAGCAAAATATTTGTTAATACTTTTTTCGTTTAAATAAAAACACAGTTATCCAAATGTTGCAGTTTCATCATCCTCATTGTCGAGGATTTCATCAATATTAGCATTTGTTGAAAGGGTCACCTGGGGTACTTCAAGGACAGCACATTAATTTTTATTTCAAACAAAAATACACAGTTACTATCACTGCTAGTGATATACGGTAGTTATTACTTTTGTTGTAAAGCAAAACAGTTTGGCCACTGAAGCTTTTTGTAACCCATGGGAACATCTAATTTCATCATAAAAAGCCGTTCACCAAGGGGGTTGGACGCTAAAAAGAGTCGTACAAACAATATGATCAAACTTTGTTTTTCCGTATTTTAATGACCTATCAAATTCCTAGGGTATCGGGCCGTGATAAGAAATAAATACGTAAATATTTAGGCCTGCTAAGTCCATGTTAATCGGGTACGAGAGAATTCAATAGGCGACTCCCTGTGCGAATGACTTTTGTTGCGAGTGATTGGAGATAACGTCGTCTTCTAAGATTTATGGCTAGTGACCATTTGTCGGACCCCTCTAATTTCCTAGGCGTTTCATTTTGAAATTGATGTCATTTGATTTTTGCCAGTCATTATAGAAGCATACTTTTAATTTCAAGTTGCCTCTTTTTTATCACTGTTTCAGTTTGTCGGCAGTTTCGGTTTGACCACAAACTTAAACGTTATTCCCCGATGACTTTTTCTTACCCAATGTGTAAAGGTGAACGACTAACTAGGAAGTCTTCAGCGATTTTTGTCACATCGTCGGCGCCTTTTACACGTGTGCGGCATTTCCATTTTTTTTATTTCCGAAATCACCCTCACTATATTTGATTGCTCCGCGACCTACGTTCGCCCGTTACCAGTCATCCAAAACCCACGAGAAAATTTTTTCGGTCGACCTTTTTATTTTTTGCTTCCTTTTATTTAAACAGAGCCGTTTGTTGGCAGTTTAGAAATGTAGCTGTTTTTTTTTTTTTTTCTGGAGAGGAAACTAACGTTGGCGACCGACCACCGAAAAGTACTGTTTGATGAAATTGCCTGCCGCGATGCGTGTGCCGCCCTGGTGGTGGGTAACGTGCTGAGGGAGGGGGGGTCGCTTCGCTTCATTTCCTCCACCCCCCCCCCCTCTCATCTCCCTACGTAATTTGTTCGCTCACCTGCCTCGTCGAAACGCCAAAAAAAAAAAAAAAAACGAATCTTCTGTCGCTCCTTTTCACGAGCACCAGTGGACGTCGAAATGTGGTCTTTTCCTGAGACCCCGCTTTGGACATGTTTAATACGAACACGTACCCAAAATTAAACTTTTAGAGGTGCCGTATTGTGTAGAGTTGTGTTGGTTAGCGTGTTAGTCTACTATGCCGGTGATCGCGGGTTCAATTCCCGTCCTCCGGAATTGGAATCCGGAGATTGCCCACTGCCTCCCGCAGCTTAACGCCATACATCCATTTAATACACGGTCTTCTCCTTTTTCTGATGCCCTCCACCCGTTGCTTCTGCTCGCCTGACGTGGCCAAAGTAGGATATCGCGTTGGTTAACCAACATGGCTTCCAGATAGGAATATGGCTTTATTTTTTCTTCCTGAACAGATTTAAGCCACCTTTACAGTTTAAAAAAATATATAAATAAAAAAATGTGGGCCTTAACGTCGATTGTGCCAAAATATAATTGATAAGACTCATGCTTGTGTTCGGTTATGTCTAAGTTAAAAAAATTCAAGATTCCGACAAGTTTGTCTCATTGGACGGCAAGAGGGGCTCTTGGCATTTTTCCGCTATTGGCTCGCGCGAGAAGCTCACTTTCGATGAACATATGCTGGGGTCCCGGGAGGATAAACACGTGAGTGGCGGCTCTCCGGATCACCTTTTTTACCGTTGTCTTTCGCGCTTTCTTTTCTCGGAGAGTCTCTTTCTCCTCATCCTCGCTCGGCGATCTTACGCGCGCGCGCGAGGGTCAGCCCGGGTGAAAAGGTGAGACAGAAGCGTCGATGCGGTTAGCGCGCCTCTCCGACGGGAGACGGGCGCAGCTGCTGCCGTCTGTCGGGCGTGTACCCGCCTGCCAGCTGACGGCGTGACTACCGTGTGTGTCGGAACGATGACAGCGCCCCCTGTCGCTTCCATTTTTTATTTTTTTTTTCCTTTCGCACTTTACCTGCCAATTTCCTTCACCATTGTCATCTGAGGTCAACTCTTGATAGTAGGTTACAAGTAAGTGTTGGCGATTTTTAATCGTTGTACGGTTAGAACTGGCGTAGGGACTTGCACATGTATTCTTTGTCCATCCAACTGACCTAATTCCTTTGCTTTTTATGAGGAAACTAGTAAATGTGCTACATTTCTCGATATTTGGATTTGGTTAGCAGAAAACTTGCATAGTTACAAAGTGTATTCCTTATGGTACATGTTACAGTATCAACTGGCATACTTTATTTCCTTTGATTTTTGTTAAAAAAATTTTTTTTTTTAATCTTTATATTTCTCAGTGGAGATGCGTCCAAAAAAATTGGAACTGAAAGCGTGCGAATCATCCTGATATCAGTTTTACTCCAGAAAATTGCATCTTACTTGGAAACATCAATAAAATTTTGCAATGAGATTTGATGGCAGATTCACTGTATATAAAACTGTTTTCCCCCTCATAATCTGATCATCAGAGACGGTATGAAATTAGAAGTTTTTATCCCCCGAACAAGCCCGTGACATTAATAACCCATGAGTAAACCAGCGAATACGCTACATGTTGCCTCTACCGAACGACACAATACATTCCGGACAAAAGTTACCGTACTGCCATGACCTCTTCAGGCGCTCTTCTAGGCGAAGTAGGCTTGCATTTCAATACACATTACCATACGGTATGTACGCTACTGTGTTTATCGGACACGGTAGGCGGATTCTTTTTTTTTTCATTTCCATTTTTCGGTAGCCCATTCATTTTTTAAATGTCACTTTTATCGGCCACGGCTATAAAATTGTATTCACTACCGGGGAAGGTCCTCCTGCTGCGCTGCTGCGGCATCGCGTGTGGCCACGACCACAAAGCTGCAGAAACAAAGGCGAGATAATGTCCGAGCCGCGTGTATGTTTCGTTCGTTGCACAGATCATGAGGGAGGGAGGGGATGGGGGCTTATCATTTTTTAGTATTCATTCAAAACGGTTGGTTGTTGTAGCGAGGGTTGCGACGCTTTGGCGAACTGGTGTGTGTGTATTCGTATATTATTCGGCAGTCTCTTTGTAGCTCTTAATTTCGGGGCGATTGTATTTTTTGCCTTGTAAATTTCCCCCTGTTGGTTGGATGGTAAAACGGTTTTCACCTTGACATGGTCTACATCAAAATTTCTTTTGTTGCTGGGGGTGTAGGCTGTACGCACGTGCCCACAAAATGCATCCATATTTTTTGGAGAAATGAGTAAGCAACGTATTTTTTTTTATTCCAACAAGATTGATTCTGTAAACGCACTTCATACAAAAAATTCATTATATTTTTCGTATATATTTTTCATTACCCCCTCTACCCGTTTAAAATGTAGAGGCGGCGCAAAAAATCCTTCTACTTCTGTTAATCGGTTCGTTAACATTATATTTAAATATTTGAAATATAAAATAAATATTTTCTCCAATGTTTGAGGTGAACCCATTGGCCTACACTCTACAGGTAACGTAACCGAATTCGGAATCGTATGTCCTGTCGTACTGGGGCGCGAAGCAGTGAAATTTAATTTAATCCATAATTGCATCCATTACGCCGGATGAACAAAAAAAAAGTAAGACGTTCAATTTATTAATGACTATCAAATCTTGAAATCTTAATAAGCGGGGATGCGATTTTTTTCCTCCAATATAAGATGTGATTGCTGTCACTCAACGAGATTTGTTAATTAAAATTCCACCTCTCAGTCAGTTTCGAAAAATTAGTTGGGAATTAATAAGCCATTGGCACGAATTGTTTTTTTTTTTTAATTCGTGGACCAATCGTTAGATTGCTTCGTGAAGTTGTCGTTGAGTTTCATTCAACTTCGTGGCAAAGTAAATGATAGAATCCGAGTTTTCAATTGTCGATAGGGTGAGCGTGTCCACTAGTTGTAGAGACATTATCTTTTCTTGCGTCTCCTTGTTTCGAAATTTCTCGTTTAGTCAGTTCACTAATTTTTGTAGCTTTATTTTTCTCCTGCCTTTCTGTCCTGTTAGTCTTGCTTTACAGCGAACTACAAGAACTATTTTATTTCGTTAAAAAAAATTCAGGACTCGTTAGGAAATGTTGAAATAGTCCGCTAAAACCAAACCAAAGCGTCTAGTTAAACAATTTTTTATTTTTCAATAATCCTCAGAAAAAAAAATCTGATAATGTTAAATTATTATAGCCATCAAAAAATAAATAAAAATGTTAATATAGCCATGGCCGCGGAGATAGCAGTTTACGCCCAATCCCGGGAGAGTTGTCTAGCAATCCTATCTGCACTCTAGCATATTTGAAAATTTCGTTGACCGTTTTTAATTGAACAGGTTGGCTTAACTCTCCTCTGTACGAGTTCTCCTTTGATAAGATTACGCAAACCGGCTATTACGGCGCGGTTAACGGGACACGGGGACAGGGCAGCTTTTTTTTTCTTATTCTTTTCTTGAGCGAATTGTGTTGCCGGCTGCGGGTTTTCATTTTGTGTGCGAAGGAAACCGCGGCCCCGCCGTGTCGCCGAGTATGCCCCACTCCCGAGATGGTCAGAAAACTGAACGGAGCAACTCCTTTTTATTTTTATCACCATGTTTCTGTGTGACTAGGTGTTATTGGGTGTCACTTCGGTGTCCTCCTTCTGCAATTGGACTGCTGTCACCTTAGTGGGTTATTCAATTCGTTATTACAGTTTTTCTGTTTAAGATTTGTTACATGTTGAAGGTTTTAAGAGCACGAAAAATTGCTTCGTGGAAAATTGCTTTATTTTCGTTAACATTGATTGATTAATGAACATTGAACTAACGTAGACTAATTCATCTGCATCTATAAATCGTGATTTCAAAATATTTTATAAAATTCCAAATTGAGATGACAATTTTTAAGCACTAAAAAAAAGAAAGAAAAAAATAGAAAAATGTTAATTACACTTCACAAATAGGGATACTGGGATATTAAAAGCAACTTTTCATCTTCCCAGTTTTTTTTAATTATTTGTTTACGATAAAATTAATACATTCGAATAAATAATGGACGTTGTATCAATAAAACATTTGCAAAAAAATCAACGTAAGCTATGAGAAGCCTCATTATGAATAACAAGAAGGAAATGCCGGTTGCAGCTAACTGATTCCTAAGCCTTCAATTTCCATGAAGCAATTTTAATATAGACAGTTTTTCGGTTCTGATCAGTCCTATATTATGCATCGTCTGGAACGGCGATTACGGTTTCTTTTTTTGAAACTGTTCATTTTAGAAGTGAACTTCGACCAACCTTGGTTTGACTCAATATTTCCAAACTGCTCCCTACCCACCACCACCACCACCACCAATTGCTATGCCGAGCATGCACGTAGTTTAGCAGATCCACTTTTTTGTGACGTTTCTTCAAGAATCTCGTCCGTCCGTTAGTTCTCTCGCGCGCGAATGTAGGTTAAGTCAGGTCTACAGGAAAAGGTGTACCCCCGGAGTAGGCTTATGCGCATCGCCAAAAGTGCATTTTTATACTGGTTCGCTCGTACAGGTATTTACCTGTGTGAGTGTGGACGGATGGGCGGCCAGAGTATGTGGTGTAACAGTCGAGGCGGGTCGATCGGTTTCGGTTTGTTGATGCGAGACTTCCTATATACCTCCTGCTCGAAGCGCCGTCGCGCCACCTGGGAGGAGCAAACGATGCAACAAAAAATACGGGGAAATGCCTCCCCCCCCACCCATTCTGAAAATGTCTCATGAGAGTACTAATCAGTGTATCGGTGCTCGAAAATAATTTAGTAAACAATACTGAATGGTGCTCTGTTCAGAAGATTCAAACAGCAATATTTTATATCGTCATACCACCACCACCACCATATATTAGTACCCATTCGTAGGACTGGTCTTTTCCAAGTCGAAACAATAAACTGCGTGGCGAAGGCATTAATAGTCCATTCCGGTTTGGCATTACAAGGAGTGGAGGAGAATTAATGAGATTCAGGTTAATCAAGTTCGATAATTGATGCTCGTCGAATTCACCCCAGTGAATGAACTGTTATTAGATATGTTTATAAGTATAAATTTCCTGTCGGTACATTTTGGTACGAGCTAAGTTTCTCTATTCCATCCTTTCTTGCACCATGTTTCGGTTAAATGCATGGTATGGTGCCACTAATTGAATCTTGATTTCTCGGATCTTGATTTCTTGAATCTCGAATCTTTGAATTTTGGTTCCTTGATTATTTGAAGCTTGATTATTTGATATTTGAATCATGATTTCTTGACTTTTTCAATTTTGATTCCGCGAGTCTTGAATCTTAAATCTAATTAAATCTTGTTCAGAAATTGCAAAATATTTTGCACTGTTGTTGTTAAGATCCGTCGAGTCGTTTCCGACCCCTGGTGACGCCATGGACAAGTGCTCTCCAACTGGGCCGATTCGCTGACTTGATCTGCAGCTCCCGGAAGGACATCTTGGTTTCCCTCTTTATTCAGTCCAGCCATCTTGTGCGTGGTCGCCCCTTCCCTCTTGCTCCGCTTATCTTCCCAAGCATAAGTATGCCAGAGAAATAACTGGTACCTTAAAAAACGTGTGCCCTCCTATATTGCCTAACAACATGAGGGCACACAGCAATCGCGCTTGACTATATTTTTTGATTCGACTCTTTTATTCACTCTCTGTATTCCCCCCTTCATGTCTGCGCTGATGTAAAAAAAAAAAAAAAAAAAATAAGCGCCTTTTCTAGAGAGTTGTCGCCCGCATGACATGCCCAAAATATCGAAGTTGGTTTTTAAGGACCACTGACTCTAGTGAGCATTTGGGCTTAATCCTATCTGAAACTGACTGGTTTGTCTGCTTTGCACCAGAAAGGTCATAATAAGTCTTATTTTGAAATAATTACTAGATACAAATACAAAAGGTGATCGAAGTCGGAGAATATTCAGCCATTGTTCCCTGTGGCAAGTGGCTGACAACAATGTTGAATTAAGTCGCCGTCGGGCCAGAGTTCCTGAGACGTGCGCCATTGCCATTTGAACTTCCTTGTCACCTCTCGTGTCTTATTAGTGTGACATAGAGACTCGTTTATATTTGCATACTTAATTATCTGTGCCTACAAACGGGGCAGGCAAGTTAGCCATTCCGTCGTCGAAACCAGTTATCTCATCGTATATTGGGGTTGTGCTATGCTGCATGGTGGCGGCGGTTTGCACGCAGGTCGAGCCTGCCTGGTCGATTCGCGAGAAACAGCTTTTTGACCGCCAGCGTTTGCTCCCCCTGCGCCAGAATGCAGGTTACATCACCGGTTTTTTTTTTCACCAGCCGTGACAGGAGGTAACGGATTAAAAAAATTGTACGTGGTGCGTATGTATGCATCATGCGAGTCGCCATTGGGGTTGTGTTACAGGGTGCGAAAATAAAATTGGCCCGGTGTGGTCACTATGCGTAACAATGGCGTCAACCATGCTGAGTAAGGTACGGCAGCGAATCAGAAAATCAGAAAATTTAGGTAGTTAGCGTGGAAGGTTTGTTTGAACAATTTGAATAATAATAATAAAAAAACATTGCAAATGGACTAAACTAAACTTCCACGCTGCATATTTTTTATTTATTTTTTTAAAGT
This sequence comes from Melogona broelemanni, assembly GCA_033995665.1. Lineage (NCBI taxonomy): Eukaryota > Metazoa > Arthropoda > Diplopoda > Chordeumatida > Chordeumatidae > Melogona > Melogona broelemanni. Next base: position 61 of record JAUJYS010006224.1, on the reverse strand, counting down.
CACCGTAGCGCCTAGTGCACCACAGGACTACTGCACCCTCGTGTCTCTATGGAGATATGTG
>JAUJYS010006223.1:0-10474 GCA_033995665.1 Melogona broelemanni | reverse complement strand
ATATCGCCACAGCGACGCGAGGGGTACAATAACCTCCTGTAGTGTTATTCACTACAGTGATCCGGAATTTAAAAAAATAAAAAAATCTGCACGTATTCAATAGAATGGGTGAGTCTCTCAACCATTCGAATTTCTCAGCAAATACTTGTCGACAATCTTATTGAAGACCATATGATTCTAACAAACAAAAAAATAAAATAAATGCAAGCAATTGTTATCTTGGACCATTTCAGCCTGCTGTTGCTGCTTTATCCATTTCGCCTCGACAGCAGGATAGATAAAATAATCCAGATGGCAAAAGCGGGAATAAACGGCCAAAACTCACTCTTCCAAATAAATAAATAAGAAAAACCACCAGACCACATACATCGAACAATAAAACATATGCTGTATTCACAGACGGCCATATTGACTTACCGCTACTGTCCATGATTATTTTCACTCAAAAAACGATTCACCGAGAGCACAACAAAACGTCAGGACCAACGGCAAGCGCAAAACAGCCACCAGTCCCCAAAAATAAGACAAAAAGTAAATCCCCAACTACACATGGACATCCAAGTGCGCGCAGCATTTGGCCACCAAAAAAAAATTGATAACGATAAACCTGACGTAACATCAACAACAAATATCCTAATCTGAGAAAACGTCCTCCCCCGGCGACTTGCTTGTGAAAGGCAGTGAGGGGGGGGGGGGCAATCTTAGCAACAGCTGAATCAGCAGATGGCATTTGCGTGGTTCTGCCGTAGTCTTTCCCAAGTTTGGTGGCCATCTTCCGACTTTAAACCTCATGGAACGATTCGTCAAGACAAAGGGTGGACAGAAAAACCACTCAAAAAAGAGGTAGAGGTGAGCAAAAACCCTATTTAACTTGTGTTTAGTGGAATATGTAACTAGAAATGACTGATTTGATTTTTCGAGTTGTTGGACTAAAAACACACTAACCCACCGTCATTATTCATAAAAATTTGAAGCAACTAAAAATAAAAATGTTGAGCTTAACTTACTGGTCCTCGTAGATTTGGGGAAAGATTTAGCTTCCAAGTTCTAAAGACGAAACCAAAGCCTGCAATGACCCTTTAACAGAAAGGGATTTGACCTCCCTGCAAGGGAAAATGACAACTAACCGAAGTAACAATAGACTCGCGTTGAAAGAAAGGTCGGTATGGTTACAGAGGTGCAGTAGGATACGATGGATAGCGCTTCGAACCTACTAACCACAACTGTTCTGAATTTTTTTCGGGCAAGAGAAATTCGTACGCACACCTTATTTCAGAATAAAAGTAAAACAGTGGGACCTGTGCCAGTACAATTTCAAGCACACGTTAGCTAAAATTACCAGAATAAAAGTGAATAAAATTTTCATTTTATTCACCAACGAAGAAGGCGTTGAAAAAGGCAAAAGCTCGTGCATTTGTTACCTGTGTAGCTGGCAGATTAAAAGTGTCCAACTATCGGATTTACTAAAACACTAAATTTATTATTTTTATTTCATCGGTTTTCTCAATTAAAATGACCAGATCGCCCTCTGCCACACTTTGAGATAGATATGTTGGCAAGCCCCCGAAAAACAGTTAAAAAAATTGACCTTTAAAAATTTATCGGAACTTTCAGGAGTTATCTTTTCCACATAATTCAGAAATTATTTTTTGTTGGCACACATACTGTTTTCCAGAATTCAGTAATTATTTTTGCAGGGAGATATTCGTTCAAGTATTTCATAAAATTCAATTATTATTTTTCATCAATTGGGTGAACCGATCGAAATTTTCTTTTCGAAGATCTTTGGCATGGGGTGCCGTTGTCAAATCAATATTTCCAACTGGAAGCACCGAGTTGCTGGATTTCTGTTGGAAAAGTTCATTTTACGACGTTCCCCGCATACCAAAGATACTCAAAATAAAATTTCGATTTGGTCTATCGCTTTATTTAATTTAATTAAAGCACGGAAGGATCATAGAAAAAATTCCCATACATTTTTTCGCCTAATATTTGTCAAGGTGGCTCTGTCCCCGTTTCACTCCGAAACATTTCAATGCTCGACTAACTGAGGGCCAATACGCCCACTTGCTATTTGATTATGTGAATGAATCCAATGTCATTTGGCTACGGACAAAAAGAAAAAGGCTAATATCCTCTGTATTGGCCAACAACATAGATCGAACCCGTGGTGACTAGGTGAGTGAGCCGAACCAGCTGTTGTCAATGCTACACGGATGCAAAAGCAAACTTGGCAACAGGATTTTGTAGCAAGCAAATGAGGCGCACCATACAAGCCGTCCGTGAATTGGATAGGCTGCTGCTTGGTTTTCTGGCAAGTCAAGTTTCCTATTGAAAGAAAATTGATAACAAAAATCTCGTGATTCGTGATACCCTCATTTTGGTGGATACTGAGAATATGAACGTCTAGAGCGTGAACTTTGTCTATCACGTTAAATAAACGTGATGACAATCACGTTAAATAAACGTGATGACAACTCGAAATTTATTTATTGTTGATTCGCTTAGTCGTCAAGTTGGCAAAGACAACAAAGTAATTTATAAAATCATATCAAGTTAAATAAAATAAAATGTAGTGAACAAACTTTTAAGTCTTATGCTCATCTTATGCTTGTTTTTAAGTCTTATACGGTAGTTTTAAATTCGTATGCTGGCAAATTAAACCAAACAGCTCTAAAGTTGAACCTCAAAATGTTAAATGACCAGCATCGCAACTGCACAACTACAAGAAACTACAAATTGCAAAAAATATATATTTAAGTTGAAACTCGGTGAAGCCAACAAAAAATATCAATAAAGGTAACCAAAAATATGACTCACTGTGATAAAGAAAAAAGCTATGCTTCTAGAAAATTCAAACACGTCCTCTACAAAGTTCAGGGCAAAAATACAGCAAATATAATCTTTGGTACCGAGGTGGTCAAACTACAACGCGCTTTAGAAAAATAAATGTACCAAACGAACTCTCCTTAGCGCCCAAAGAAAAAATGACATTGAAAGATCCGCATCAATTATTGAGAGATAGAACACATGTTCTTGTAACTCAGACTCATTAGGCTCCAGTGGCAGCCCGGGACACCATTTGTTCAACGTTAAACAACCATTGACACTAGTATGGGACAAACTTCAATTCGAACATAGAATGTAAGCTTACATATCCAATTAAAAATTGGCTGGTTCGATTCAGACAAACTGTCGTCTGTCTTAAAATTAGATCCATTAATTAATTTGACAAATTTGCGTCGATAATATCGCTTGAACATCAATAGTTCGATTTTAAAAATGTATTCTGTAATGACACGAACGAGAACGTCTTCAAAAAAATTGCTGCTTTCTCAAATGCTATTCGATTGATTTGATTCCAAAGTTTAATAGAACTTTTGTCACCACGATTGAAAAAAAATGTGAAGACTACAATTTGTATCCATCAGCTGGAGTTGCGCCAAACAGCTAAATTTTAATGTTCGTCATTTGATCGATCTTTGCGTGCCAAGCCGACTTTATTATTAGCTTAATGCTTGCCAAATCAATATATCGTTCGCTTAATGCTTTACGATTTACCCTACCTAAAAGGTCGAACAAATTAAAACTTGACATTCCATACTTACACGGGACGAGGTCCTCAACGGTGCGATTACCACGAGACTTCGATACGAAAAGAGTAGTCTAAAAATTGAAAATCTGAGCGCACAACACCGTCAAGTGTGCGAAGACAAAGTCCTCGGTCAGTCGACACGTCCCCAAAAACCGGTTAACCTTTCTCCACTTCAAAATTAACTCTGAAATCTCCTCCCTTTAGGGGTACTCTAGGCTTGACCGGGAATCGCTCGACTTCTCTGTCGGAACCTCCAGAGCAGAAGCAACCGGCTGCCAGGAACGGACGATCCAGGAAGGCTCATAGTGGGGGGCGCACTCACTCACAAAGTTAACTCAAATTCACAGAATGAACCGCGAAAATCTTAAAGAGAATCGTCCGACAGAGACCGATCGAAACTAACACACGCACGAAGGGCCAAAACTCTATCTGAACCTTTCTCACAAAAACGACAACACGTTTATATATACTATGGTTCCTGCTCATTCGCTTCCTAACGGTCTCTTTATATTTCCGGAAAATTTCGGTGCCCCAGTGCGGTGGCGTTCAACATTTGAGGAAGCGTTCACCATTTGAGCAGCAGTGTCAGATCCAACGTCCTGACCGAGAATTGAAACGCCGCCTCCCGCTGCTAAACAGAGACGAATCTCATCTAATATCGAAACGATGCTGTATGAGAGATGGTGTCCATTGATAAGGGTGTGAGGGGTGCGTTTGGACTGCGCCCGAATAAACACGTGCAGGAAACCATTCTAGTCGTCCAATCAGCTAGGTTAGTGAGTGGGCGGAGCAAAGTGACGGGAGAGATGGGCGTTCGAATGGGTATATCAGCCCGAGACAAAAGATTTACATGAAATTTAAGAGATACCGCCCTTTTGTCGGTCCATATAAACAGTGTAAGCTTTTAACATGATTCTATTGAAACCTCGTCCAATTTGAATTGGAAAATAATTGTGAACATCCTTGGCAATAAAAATAGAGTAAAGTTTAAGAGCTGTTTTGATGCAGAATGCTGATAGTAGAAATCCTTGGCCATAAAGGATGGAGCACGGCAACATTTGGATTTTTTTTACAGGTTCAATGTAAAAGGGACACGTGATATATAGAAAATTCAGTTGTGTCTTTATTTAATTGGACAAATATATTTTGATATTTTCGATTGTTGAGAGACTTGCCTGCAATCGTTTCTGTCTTTATACATTTCTTACAGTTTGGAATACGTGAAAAAGGTGAAATTTTCGTGAGGTGGCTTAATTTGGCGGTAGAATTGGAGGTGATATGGCAAGAATTCGATGTACAGTGTATTATTCCGGGCGAAGCCGGGTTTAAATCGTTATATTGCGCCCATACGTTCCTATATTTCATTAGGAAACTACAAGAAACAGAGATTGTTCTACAGTCAATAGACAAAATACATAATCGTTGACAGATTTTTTTGAAATTCCATGTCGAAGCATGTGACGGCAGTCCGACCAAGAGGTCTCTCAATAGTTGACAGATTTGAGATATTGCACGTGCTTGATTTTCGGGGAAACAAATATACCTGGTATCGAGAAACTGGTTCTTCAGAGATAATGTTCGCTAGCAGGTACTGTTCTCCAAATTAATTTCTAGCAGTTCTAATTTTAGCTGCAGCTATTCCAAAAAGCAGTCGCACAATGAATGACGTCATCGAAAGGCTTGCCGTACCAAATTAATAAATGAAAAACGTTAATGACTATTGTGACGTATCCACGGTATCCTTATAACGTATCGTAATAATGGGCAAACAATCGGTATCTTGACGGTGGGGTGTATTGTGGGTGGAAGCCGATGAGTTAAAATTAACTTCCCGATACGGCTCTCTTATCAGTTTCCTATTCTTACGACCTTCGAAAAAGTTGCTTCGATAACATTGACGTAACACCGGCATTTCCTTCCCCACATACCGGCAGGTTTTGACCCGGCAAATTTTGTCCTTTGTGCCTTGACCCGGTTTCCATGCAGCGAGAATATTTAAAAATGTCAACAAAAATATTGACATAAAATAACGACACTGATTTGGGATGGTGCATCACCGCCATTAACGTAAAACTGATCAATAAACTGAACTGTATTTTAAGGTTAATACTTAAGATTTCAGGTTCCACGTTTCATGCCTATCACAACTGCAAATTGATTGTTTTAACCGATATGGTTTTGAACCCACAACTCATGGTAACCGAACCAGATGGAGATAACAACCCCAGAAAATAAAATGTATGCATGAAGGATCCTGAACATCGATACATAAGTCATTAAATATGCACAACATGTAAGATTGATTTAATTTTCAATTTTTCAGTTTTTTTTTAATGCGATCAAAACTGGAATTCCGATACCATCTAAGTGCATAAAGTGCCACAGCCTTAATTATTTTATTAAAAAATGAACCTTCAACATCGAAAATATTTATACGAATGGCATTTAATTGCGCAAAGTCAAGATTATCAGCTGTTAGCGTACTACGTTGCCCACAAGGATTTTGACCATATAAACAACAATGACCTTTCGAGGCTAGCGAACTGTTGCTGTCCATCTGCGTTTGATCAACTTCGTATATCAGATGTCTACTGTACAATAATTTGTTTATCAAGGCTGGATAGGGTTTAGATACTTTGGCCTAATCTCCATTGGAACCTTAAGATTTAGATTGAATTGTCACCGCGCTTGCGCATTTTAAGGCGACTTAGGGTATGAGGGAATAAAGGAATTAAAAATGAGGAATAAAAGGTGGGTTAAGAATTAGAGGAATGGGGAAGAGGGATATGTGTAGGATAAGGAAAAGGACGTGTGGTAAGGTGGATGATAAATAGGTTAGTGCAGTTTAGGGCAGGTTGGTAAGATTAAGCTTACAACTATTGTTCTGTGCTTCGGCTCAAATTAAAACAAAAAATGCCACCTCATCTTTCGTCACCTGTGGTCAAATGCGAGACGCCAAACTCAGCTGAGCGCTCAAAACAAGATGGCGGTCAATGTGGAGTTAGTCAACACTATTACTATCAAAACTATTACCAGTCCAAAATGATCAGCTGTTATTAAGTTAGGGCTGGACACAGCTAAGAAAGCTTTCAGGGTTAAGCATTATTCAAGATTCTTACCTTCCATGGAGTCCACATCGGAAGAACTATTGGGCAACCTGTCGTAGTGATTTGTCACAGGTTGGTCCCCCCCTCGGTTAGGACGCCTCATCTTCCGAACATTCTCCTCACGTGAATTTCTGTGATGGTGCGAAGAGGATAGCTGCGGAACGCAGGTAGAGGCTGACGTCATGGTGTGATTCTTTTTAAGTTCTAGCCAAACTGTATTCGCGCGAATTTAGGATTGATGGTGCTCCGTGATAATAAAAGCATTGATCCCAAGGTCCCGTGCAACAACAACTTTGAAAAATCACCAAAGGTGTTGTCACAACCCGAGAGCCATTTCCGGAAGTGGGAAAAGTGGACGCGCGTTCAACGATGCTATTGCCATCTATGGGCGCTTTCGGGGAACCGGCGTGACGTCAGAAAACAGCTGTTGAAATTGACAAGCGCGCGTAAATACGAAAACTACATGCTGTTGAACCGCGGAAAATTGCATTGTATTTCAAAATTGGAAAGTGCAGATTGAGCATTTTTGAAAGGTAAACAATGAACTGAGAAATTCTTAGCGAAGTTTCTTAAATCCGAAATAAAACATAATTTTAAAACATGCTAAATTAATTGTGATTGGATACGAGCCATACCATGTAAAAATTAATAAGTTATATCTGTGCACGAGCTTCGAAAATATCATTGTAGAAAAAATATATCAAAATTAATTTTAATTAATCAATTAATTAAATTTTAATTTAAAATAATCAAAATTAATTTAGTTTTATTATTTTGTAGAAACACACCATTAACTGTGATGTTTCTCAGAAGATAAAAAATGCTCAGAAGAAGAAAGAAAATAAAAAATGTATGATGACTAAATGTATGAAATAATTGGTTCTTTTATTTTCACTGTTGTCTGGGGAGGATATTTCAAAGTATAAAATCACCTGCATAAGGTATAGCAGCAGCGCTAGAATCAGATTAGACTATGCCTTGTGACCTTGTCTCAAACGCAAGTGCACCCTCCGCCAGTCCCCCTTTCAAATACAGGTGGGGGTTGAACTTTAGCTGAATACACATTGCACCGAATGACCGGAGCACCAGACCGTAATCCAAAGTGGAGGAGCACAAAAAACTCGTTTCGTGCAATCCTACTGCCGCGAGAAAAAATGCCAGTTTGAAAGCCACTGTCACGGCCACAGCTCCCCCTGGTGAAAGCGAGACGCAAATTCTATGACACGTGATTCTTGTTCACAATTTGCGGGCGCGTCCAGCTAACCACTGAATCACACTAGAACATGCGAATTGGCCACTGCGCCGCGAAACACACGATAGTCAACGCGATCCTAATAATATCTAAATGAGAATACGAACCGGAACGTAGCCCGAACCAAAACCGTATCATGGCTGGGGTGAGCGCTCGTCTACCCTCGCTGGCATCTTCATCATTCAAGTCAATGAGGAGGACCCGAGTCGGATCGCCCGCTCTTTGACAGTCAAGTGATAATTAAATCAGGTGTAACGTGTACTAAAAATAATTATGCATCAACCAATATCGAACATTGCGAGCGTAACGCTGCACAATGGAGTGCGAATGCCCAGCCTCGGTCTAGGTAAGCTTGTGTTTACATCTTTACAATTTTTTGACGTCCGTGACTATTTGGAGAGTTCATCTTTTTGCGGGTCTATAAATAGACAGAGCTGCGGAGTAACCTAACTGGTTAGACACCAATGAGGATGCTCAGTTATTTTGTTAAAATTTATTTTTTCTCTCCTTTATCTTATGCGCTATTATGAGCGCGTTGAACTGTGCACTAGATGTTAATTGATCGGATATGTGAACTGCGGCTATTGAGTTATTAGATTACACGTGTACCCATGTTTATTCTGGCCATGCCTCCGTGGACCTGTCATAAAATTTACGTCGCAACTGGTTTCTTATAGACATGGAAATAATTCGGATTTGAGGTGTTAACAATTCGAAAATGACAAAATGAGTTTTGAGGAATGGAACCCGGTTGAAAAATGACAGAAACTAAATTTACGGCAATAAAAAGAGACTTACTCAAAAAGAGATGTACCAAAAAATACTCTTACCATTTTCATTAAAAACTTACTATATTCATTAAAAAACTAAACTTTTCATTAAAAAAAATACTGAACAGCTGTTTCTTGCTATGTTTGACAAACCAATTTACAATGTCCATATCTATTTTACAATGCTCAATTACATGATGTTTCATGTATTTTGATCGCCGGTCCAGTACTGGATACTGGAACCCAGGCATCGAATGAATTAACCCAATTTGATGTTGAGATTGGAGATTGTCAGTGGGCGTAAATGTCAAGAAAGACGAGACACTCGTATGAAAAAAGGATCTTTGTAGGATATGTCACCAGTCAATTTCCAGCGAGCGCGGTTTGAATTTGAAACAATGTCTATGATAAGTTGTCTGGTTTGTAATATACTCGCTATACGGAAGCTGCGATCCATGTTGGGAAATCTACGTACAGCTGCCTTATCGCATCTGTCAGGAACTCTCAATACTTGCTGGAAGCTGGCGTGTAGCGCACATGGCGATTGAAAGAGAATGTGCTGCTAACTCAGCTAAATAAAATCGTCCCGAAGGGAGACATAAAATGCCTGAATAAAAAATGGATTTGAACGTTGAATACTAATCAAATTTCAGATATTCTGAACAAAAACCAATCTCCTGAATAAATTAGTGAATAGATTGAGCACAAATATTTTATACTAAAATCAAATCACAAACAGTTTCTCCTCTGGAAGGGACAAAAGCCAAATTAAATGGAGACGAAATTATACTGAGTCCTTTTTTGGCAATCAATGGCAGTCATCAATGAAGTGAATGTACCTCTAAATCACCCCTAAATAGGCAAAGAGCGTTATAAAAACTTGGTATATGGAGACACACATCTTCAGTGCCTCGGGAACGAGTAACGAAAGCACAAGCCGGGATTCGAACCCGGTATCGCCGCACACAGGCGGATACTCTCACATTGAGCTACGACGACCCCATCTTATTCTCACCTACGGTATTTGATTCGCTGACAGAGTTCATTATGATTTTTTTTAATGGAACATCTTTTCAAAAAGCCAACCATGAAATTCAAAAGATTGGTCTTCGTAGATGGACACGGTGAGGGAATGGAACTTTTTAATTCCCCCTACCGTATTCACGGAGATGATTAATCCTGCATTCCTGTGGGGGGCATATCACACCGGAGAGAACACATAGAGACTCCCCGTTGCTCGGTTCCAAGGTTGCCCGGGCAACGGGGCAATAGAGATAGAAAAGGAGCGCGGGTAGTGTAGACTTATTTTACACCGTCGCCCCTCATTGGCTGGAAACCGACGGAGCCGGCCAATCAGATCCAGTTCCGACGGAGCGGATCAATTTGCTAGCACGCGCTGTTCACGTGGTCGACGCGTGACTGGGGAGTCTGTACTAGAGCGAGCGTCTCGGTGCACATTGCTTATTTTGCGCGTGGCCAGGGGCTTCTCCGCAGATAGTCGGTGCCCAGGGCGGCACGTTAAGTTGGAACCACTTTCTTCGCTCTACCCAGGGAAAAAAAAATTCTCCGATGGAGAAATATTCTGAAATTACAGATTGTTTTGCCGATCTATCTTGTAACACTACAGGAGATAATGCACCTTTCGTATTTTTTTTTTTTTTTTTTTTTTTAAATCACCGTAGCGCCTAGTGCACTACAGGAATACTGCACCCTCATGTCTCTATGGAGATATGCGAGGGGCAGGGAAGGG
>JAUJYS010006222.1:0-10475 GCA_033995665.1 Melogona broelemanni | reverse complement strand
GGAGGGAAGGGATGGCAGCTGGAATAGCCAGACTGCAGGATCCACCCCTGAGCTCTGGACTCCCTAATGGAAGCTTAGGGGTGACGGCCAGTACCCCAGACTAACGAATTGAGAGTTGTTTTTCATGTCGAAGGTCTTCCTAGTTTTTCTCGAATCTGTCGATATTTTCCTCAGATCGGTTCGAATGGAGGTGGCGATTATTTGATAATCGAAACTAACCGAATTTAACTGGAAAGATAAAAATTTAGCCAGCCCGAAAAACTTTATGAAAAAGTTTTATTGTTTGATCAAGACGTGCTCTGGTGAAAATGTGGTGACAATATGTCAATGAAAAATGTTCCAGTTATTTTATGTGTAAAGAAGGCTAGACAAACATATCGTCAAATGATCTGATCATTTATGGTGTTTGTCTCTTTAATTATTGCAATGTAAGTTCCAGATAACATTAAAAATGAAGAATTGTGAAAAATTATATTTAAAATTCCAGTTCCAGATAACATTAAAAATGAAGAATTGTGAAAAATTATATTTAAAATTTTTTCTTCTCTAAAACTGCCGTAAACCAATACGAAATATGTATTCTGTAGACAGTAAAAGGAACGACCGTTCCAGTTCCTAAAAAAATAGTCGTAGGATTGCGGAGAAAATCGCTCATTTTTCTCCTAGCGCGGTAACGATGCGTGTTAATTGACAGCCAAATCGACACTCAAATAAATGCATAGGCTTTCGGGTTTCCGCGGTATTGTTTGAGCTTCATCAATAAAAAAAAAAAAATAGGAACGCAACCGTTCTAAACGTTCCTTCATGGAAAAAGTAACCTAGGCGTTCCAAAGTTCTTCAGAAAAGAAACCCGTTCCTAGGAACGGAACGGAACAGTTCTGTTACTTCTCAGTATTGGTCTTTCATCCAGCAGTGTTATGGATTCTCCATTACATCATTTCAAAAGGAACATCATCGGGTGCACAGCACTGTAGAACTGCGGGGTGGCTTGGCGCTCGTAATCTCGGGACCGTTGTTATCTGCACGCAGCGCAGGTGCGCAGCGTGTTTGCTTTGTGACTGCCTCCGTCACAGCACCGGCCAACGCCGAATACGAATTATTTGTTTGACGGTGATGTAACGCGCGTTTTTGGAAGAAAGCGAGTTTGTTGATGACGGAGGGAAGAACGAGGGGGGGAGGAATGGCTGATATAGTCCGTTAATTGGTTCGGGGCATAATTATGTTGTCCTAATCGCTTCCCTTTCCCCCTCACTGAGCATTATGCTGTTGTGGCTTCTGCTGGCGAGAACGTGGACTGTCTGTCTGATCTATAGTCTGATGAAATGGTCGGATGGTAGATCACGAGGCGGTGTGAAAAGCGACCCCTGGTGTGGTAAATTTCGTTACAATTCGAAATTGTAGTCTACAAAGAGTGAAGGACTGCATGTATCATACAGCAGTTGTCGATTGGAGCAACTGTGTGCTTAGGAAACAATTTTGCGAATTATTTTTTCCGATACATTTCGGGGTCTCGGGTGGGAATTGAACCAGCTTCACGGGTATAGCATATTGGCTCGCCACACTTCATATCTCCTTTTGCCTCCAAGGAATTTTCATTTTCTTTTGGTACAACGCAAACGAGAGTTAAAAAGTTGAAACTAAAAATCTATGAAAATTAGGATGTTTTTGTATGATTGGTTCCCATTTGTTCGAGTCAATAGATACATTACAAATTTGGTTATAAATTAAAAATCGGAATTTGTACGTGTAGTTTGATATTGCGGCATTTTATTATTTTATTTTTAGTTATTTATAGGGAATCAATGATCGTAATCACTGAATTTATTATCACAACAGGAGATTCTGTACAGCACTAATCGCTTGAGCAATTGTGGAGGGTCACATTTTCGCTAGTGCCTCGGGATAGCATAACGAAAGACGAGCCGGGAATCGAACACTGGATCGTCGCATCGGTAACACAGTCCATGTCACATCGGTTACACAGTCCATGTCCATGGTAACGCTAAGCGTATCGACGTACATTTTATCTTTTGCTGTCATATTGTATATATTGTGCAAGCACTCGTATAGCCTTTGGATTTGGATTTTCTGTTGTAAAATTCGGAGCCACATCGCGTTAGCACCTCAATACCTAATTTATTTATTAGATAGCGTAGGCCCGGTCGATCGGGGATGGCAGAAAGTCGAGAAAGCCTTTTGGTGAGCAAAAACAGTTCGCGATTTTCCATTGACCGCAACCGCGCCGCGCACGCGAGGGCGCACGCGTTTCCCCGGGGAACGTGATAGCCCCCGCGCGGCTACGTCGCCTGTATCCATGTACCTGTTGCCCGAGCTGTCGACCCAATAATGTTACGGTGGCGCCGCTCGAAATTCGCGCAACCGTACTGAACAGGAACGGCGACGAGAGAATAGAATCCCCTCTCGGGGATGGCCAACCAACGGCTCACAAATCTTAAAATTCGAAGAGAGTTCTGAGTCATTTTAGCTGGTTATATTGGGTGATGTAAAAATTACCATGTTCCGTAATTATTTCTGTTACGAAACATGGATTTTAGCTCATACGTTTATATCAGAGATATCGGCCAAGGCCAATCACAGTCCAATAACAGGCTAAATGCAGCAGACGAAATTAAATATTGATAGGACATTTAGATCCAGGATAACTCAATAGTTTTTCTTGTAAGAGTGTGCAAACAAAATCGAGACAACACGCACATAATACCTGTATTTTAAAAAATTGTCTAACCACATGAGGAAAAAAAAAAAGAACGAGAGGTAACGATGAATTTAAAATACGAAATGATCAATTCACGTTAAAAGATGTTAGACTTACAGTAGGTTTTAAACGTAGACCTAAGGCATGGTTAGTTGATTCCACTGCACGGTGAAACAAAAAGGTTTTTTCTGTACATTTGAGCAGATTGCGGTGTTCTGCCATCTGTGACAGAATCTTTCAACTGGTTCAGACTTTAAAAAGTCATTGGTGGATGACTCTTCAATTATTATTATTCGAAAGATCAGAAAAAAATTGATCAAAAAATAATACGAGTGCTGGAATATCAGTTTGGTTCGGTTGTAAAATTCTTCTTCGATGCGTGAATGTATGCTGCCTGCCGAAATTGGTTTCGGCCAAACCCGGGCGTCCGGCGCGAGTTGAACGAACTTAGGCCGTCATTCGCTACCCTTGAGGAACTTTTGAAGGTTGTCGAAAAACGTAAAAACGGAGAGAATGTAAATACATTGCGCTGTATAGCTAAAGCCTCGACAGTTCTTTCTCTCTTTTTCTACCGCGCGCGCGAATTATCTCGTCCAGCCGGCGTAACGGTTTCGCAACAACCAAATAAAAAAGGGGGGAAAAAAAGACAAAAAAGTAACAATCACACGCTACGCCGAATGTGCTTAACAATCGTACGTGTGTGCCATTTTTCCTGATACATGTAAATGGAGTTTGGCCATGAGACCACGGTGTGTCCATGTCGGTGAACAAAATGAAACTTGAGTAAAGAGAGTCTGACTGTGTGACGTGTCGCTGACGGAGGCATACACTTTACCCAGCTTGTTTCTATCCAGTGTTGGGGACATTCCTTTTGAAAAGGAACTCGTTTCTGTTCCTCGTTTACCGAAGACGTTTACCGAAAGACTATCGTTTACCTAAGACGTTCTGCCATAACGAAAGGACCGAGGACACGTTCCTCGTTCCTTTCGATTTATAAATAAACAAACAAACAATGAGTTCGATACGACACAGTCATTTAATTTTGAAGCCAATTTTCGAATAAATTGGCAAAAGTAATTGGATGACAAATAACTGTCTCCATATTCCCGTACAAATTCCTTGTGAATTTCAAAAGGTTTAAGAAAGGTGTAGGGATAGAAACAAATAATATTTCGCAGTTCATCGAGCGTCCTAAATCCTTTGACGTTCCTAAACCTTTTGCCGTTCCTACCCAACACTGTTTCTATCCCACCATTCATGCGAATGATTACGTCACGTAGGCGTCCATTTTATTTCCCAAAGTGAGAATATTTGGCAAAGGATCCTTATTTAAAGCTGACTTGTATCGGTGTCATAGTCGGCAGCGTTCCCGCTCATATGTCCGTGGTTTTCGCGGATTCAATTCCCGGCCGAGATTTTCGATCGAGATAAATGTTGTGTCTTGCCTCGGAATGGAAGCAAAGCTATGTGTCCCGTGCCTCTACGTTGTCGATGCATGCCCGAAGTCTAAGCCAGATGAAATTTCAAACCACCCGGTCGAGATCTGGGGTAGGGGGGTGGGTGGGTTTGAGACGAATGCGTTGTTAGTCTCCTTATTAAGCAGTAATTGGAAAAGGTGTTGCGCTTGGCCAATTAATTCGGAATCTGCGCGATTCGGAGATCGCAAAATGGTGTCGGATGTCTCATGAGGATTCGGTAGCAAGCAGACCGACTTTTGTAAACGTCACATTTTGTCAGACATTCCCCGTGTCGCTCTACCGCCTTCGGTTCACGGAACCCTTCATCGGTGCACGCCGTGACCATTTTCTTTTTTTATTTTCATACACTTTCCCCCCTTGCAAATGAAAAAGAAATCCTGCGCGCTCCCTGGACCGTGAATTTGCGCCATTGTCCGTCCGCGCCCTCTACCGAATATTTCGTGAAACCCCCTCCCCCTACTTCGAATCACAAAATGGCTCTGCCGATTGTATTGCGTTGTTGCAGGAAAAGCCAATTCGTTCCCAGTTATTTGAGTGTAATTACGCGTGACACTTAAAACATTTTTCGAATGGGGTTTTGTGATGGATGGGGACGGTGGAGAGATGGACGTTACAAGACGCGGCTGCAGTGCTGCCAACTTGAAAAATCTTTTTGTGACGCAATTAGTCAATTCTCCACGCTGCACGGTCTTCCGAAACTGAAAATAAAAGTGGTGGTGATCCTCGTCTTGGTGGAAGCGTGTGATGCAGTTCTCGAATGGAACAATGCCAGTTTGCCGACTAATTAAGAGAACATTAATTCGTTAGCCTCCATGGCTATTTTTGATGGGGAAAAGAGCGAGAGTAGCGGCGGTTCTCTTGACCGAATACAGGCGGAAATCCGTGCACTTACGCGCGCGTTCCCGGAAGTGATTATTGCGAATTTAGTTTTCGTTCTCGCCTGTTACGCGCTGTATCCGCGCGATTTCTTAGCCTCGAGTGATTGGTTAATTGCTCCCGGTTAATTACTCGATAATGCGTGTGCGGTCCTCTAGTCTGACTTTGACGAGGAAAACGCATTTGTAATTTGGTAATTCACTAAACGAGACTTTTTTTTTACTCGTATCTTTAATGCTAGTGTTGATGGGTTAGTGGTGATGGGTTCCATTATTCATTTTGACAGGACCCAGTTTTTCCTGTACCGGTAGGTAGTCGACTACTGCAAGGACTGCATTCTCGCGTTTTAAAAAGAGAATGGTTCGGTTTATTTTTGATTGACTATCCATAAATTGTATGACATTCAGAATAATGACTGAAGTGTTAAATTGTAGAGGCAGGGACCGCGACAAATTGTCATAATAGTACATTGAAAACTGAATGACAAATTCGATTTCAATTGACTTGCAACAACATATCCTTTAGAGCAGTGTTTCCCAATCTTTTTGGCACGCGGAGCCCTTTTTAGAACAAATTTCAATGGCGGAGCCCCTAAAAGCCACCAATTTTAATGGCGGAGCCCCATGTATTATTACAAGCTAATGACGATTTATAAAGGTTATTAAGGTTATGTATGGCGTTATTATTATTTTTTTATTTTCCTGGAGTGACCGCTGAGCCCCTGGGAAATTGGCAGCACAGTTTGGGGAACGAGGCTTTAGACAATGGCAATCCTGCTGCAGTTATCTACAGTTTTCGGGGATTTTCTGTTATCATACGTGTCCAGAATCCTGAGACAATCATGAAAAGATTTTTTTTACTGTGCACCGGGAGGCTTGCCATCGCTCGTCTCACAGCCTCCCCAGGGCTTTAAAGACATGATAATTTGAAATTTAGTCTATTCCAAGCTTCAAATTTATGCAGGGATCTTTAACATAAAACTGTTTGACCCATCATGACATCGGTCAAACGGTTTTACTTCCATTCCGAAGGAATGCTCGACATTTTTTTCTCGCCCTAAAAATACCAGAGGTCTTGTTTGGGAATCGAACCCTCGGGTCACGAAAGGTTAAAAATTGCCACCGTTGTCCCAACCGTCGCGCTCACCCACAGTTCATCGCATGTGCTTTGCCGCATAACACAGCTGCTGGGTATGTTTTGTTGGGGCGTGTGCACAAGGGGCAGCACTGTCATCAGTCAAAGCGTCGGCTATCTTCCTCTCCCTCCGTATCTCCTCCAGAGGACGCTCGTTCTCCGAACAGTTTAAACTGGACTCGGGAAGCATATGGCTGGAGCGATATGGCGACCGACTCTCGCAATCAGTGAGATAATAATATCCTAAATGGCGATGGTAATTGTGCCGCCGCCAAACTGCCTGCAGGGCCTGCAGGGTTCGGGCGTAACTGCACAGACTTGCGGGAAAGCCTGTTTAGTTTCTGCCGACAATTGGGCGGGAAGGGAGATGGGGTGAGGTGGGCAAAATGGGTCGATTACGGCGACGCTAGGCGACTGTGGATCGTATCTTGCTAAAGACTGTGGAGAGGGGAGGGGAGAGACTAGAACCGGCTGTCGTAGTTCTGGTTCTGCGAGAGAGTGCTTTTTGAATTCGATATTGGTGTCTGGATAACATCTCGTTATTTGTCTATCCTCCCCCATTTTTTGTGACCAAAACGCCAGTCAAGGATGAGCCGTTAAAATTTGTGAGTTAGTTTTCGCTTGTGAAGTTCCACTTGCGAGCACACGCCTCAGTCAATTTAAAAACAAAAACAAAAAATGTTCCATCTTAAAACCTGTTCGAATCATATTACGTATTCTGATTTTAGTTCTTTGATAACTCCTCATTCGAGGACTCAACGAGTTATGGAAAATGCAAGGAAATGTCATCGGAAGAGTCGACGACCTCGCCTGATCGACAGCCGAGCATTTAAAATTTAAACTTATTCAACTTTTTTTTATCTGGTCGATTGTGGAAGTCGCTAATATTACTTTTTAATGCTATTTACCGTTCATGTTCGCCGTATCAATTTTGCAGCTATTTAAAAATAAATTCTCTATTGATCGTTTACATTTAATTAAGAAATGTAATTGCTATTCCCCCCCCCAACAATTTGAGTCTTCAGGCGAAATCTCGACATCGCACCAGCAGAATATTTCGTTGATCATGTTATATTTTATTGAATCTTTTTTTATCTTATTGAATCTTTTTTAATATTCTTGAATCTTTGAATATTTTTGAATATTTTTGAATCTTATTGAATCTTATAGTACTCTTATTTTTTTTCGTGTCGCTATGGCGATATGTTATTGAATTTATTGGTATTGTTGCCGATGAATTCAAATTCTATCTCTTTGAATTTTTCTGTTTTTATCATTACCATTTTTTGTGCACCGTGTTCGATTGCCTGTCGCCACGCAAAACGGACAAGATATTGATTTTTTTTTGCGTCCATCCGGAATAGAAAATACCACCATCGTGTTTATACAGTCAGTCTCCGAAATTAAGTCAACCCGTCCCGAATAACACTTTCGAAAATGTATCCTAATAGACAAATTACTCGACAAATTCATCGTAGTTTTCTAATTTGCGATCATCACTAAACCTATTCTTCTTTCGCGTGTCATGTATACGGTACTTTGAAGTACCGTGTACGTGTTCTTCATTTCTCCCGCCCCGCCAAGAGTGGCTTATTCCGCCCGGTGCGGGCCTCCTGCAGTAGCGGCCGTGCCACGTCGGGGTGGGCGGCCCTGCCCATGCATGCCCGACGCAGTTTTACACTCTTAATAGTTGCGCGTCGTCGTTGTCAGTTGCCAAATTTAGCCCGGAACGCGCGCGGGCGAGGCACACGGCTCGCTGCGCCAGGCGCGCCGCCGCTAAACAGTCTTCCCGTGTCCTGTGTATGTATAACAAAGACCGGGCGCTGCAAATTTTGATGGCAACAACTGTGATGCCTATACGTGAATGTGTGGGGTTTGTTTCAACGCTAAATCAGCTGGTTTGTACAGGGGAAGTTTTGAAAGAAATTTTTATTAGACTAGGAATTGCTAGTTGTAATATTCATTTTTCGACTAAATAAATCATTCATTCTAACTATCACGTAACAAACGTGAAATGTTTCGACATAACATTTTCTTGTACAGTTAACCTGGCGCTCAAATGTTAGCTTGCTCAGCGCTGACTCGCGGTCAGTCAGCGTTGACATTTTCTTGTTCCATTATCTTGGCCCTGTGCATGGTGTCTTGTTCATCGCTGACTTAAAAGTTTTAAAAATGTGCAATATTATGTATTATTTAAAAAAAAAACATTCTGGCATGAAATGAGCTGTCAAAAGCTGTCAAAAAGTTTCTTTAGTTGAAAATGTTGCGCGGAATTTAGTTAGGATCAAATATTCACCAAATTACATTTTATACTACAAGTATTTCGAAAACGTTCATCTATTTGTATTACAAATTTGAAGGCAAGATTGAAACATAAATTGAAGAGAAGAGAATATTTTTTTATCGTTTGAATCGCGCGGTCCAGCGATAAACAATCTACATGTACCTTCAATTTAGATTCGCCAAATTGCCGTACTGATACGCGTTGTCTGTGAGTGTGCGCTTCCAGCTGTTTACTGTTTACGAAGTCGGCAAAAAAATGTAGTCTTGATTTGCAGTGTATTTAATCGCGGCCAAGATAGACTATTATCGTGTCGTCGTCGGAGCCTGCCAACTGCAGCGTTATGTAAAGCGAACGAGCGATCGAGCCAGCTGTGACATCACGTTCGATAACGTTATCTGGCGGCTGCTGTCTATACAAATACGCTTGCCAAATACGCGCCAACTCGTGTTGCCGTACGAATGGCCCTTCGTAGCCTTATGCAGACGCGAATCGGTCATCCGATCGTGGCATTAAAGGCGACGCGTGGCGACCTCTTTTATCCCAAGACTATCCCCAAGACTGCGCCGACATTTCCAAATGCTAATGCGATGTTGTGACAGGCTTTTGGAGTGATACGAATGAATAATCCGCGGAGGAGCAAATACAATGCTAATGCAGCGGTAAATTTCCATAATATGCAAGAATTCGATTGTCACCTTCGAACCTCTATTTATGGAAAGACTTGTTCGATATTTGCATTTCCTTCTTCCATTTTGGAATTGGTGATTTCCGTTTCAAACATAAATGTATAAAATACCTTGTATGTTGACTGAGCATGAAAAAAAAAGCAATTATAATCTAACTGAACTGTTATCAGACATCTGACATATTTATTTATTTATTTTTTTTTTAAATGGGGGAATTTTTTTTACTGTTGTGACTCACTAGATGAGACTCGTGTTGCTTTGGCAATGTGTGAGGGAAAAGGTTTTCACCATTAGCCCGGGATCGAATACAGAATAGTTCGGAATAGACCCCAGGATCTCCGCACCGCAGCCGGTTACAATACCGACTGGGCTGGACGGATCATGTCTAAAAATAAATTGTAATCATACTTTCCATATTTTTAACACATTTGCTCGAAGCATCAAAATTCTCGATACTCGAACGTGCTATTTTATTTTATTTTTTTTAAATCACCGTAGCGCCTATTACGTTGATTTAAAAAAAAATATGCAAGAGGAGAGCTTGTATCATTCACTTGAGCATGGTGCGTACGCAAAATAGAACCAGCCCAGCTGGAATGGTAATTGTACGTTCGTATTTTGAATAATTATTTTGGTGGTGTGTCGGTGCCACAAGAAGGAGGGGGGAACTACGCAACTTGCAATTTGCATTCAATTTGTATCGTTACACCACCTACACGGATTGAGTGCCAACGTGACGCGACACATTGTGCTTTCCATTTTGACTCTTTATGATGTTAAGTATACACATCTCGCCTCACTTTCTATCTCTCGCCCCACGCAACGCCAAGGAGCAACCCAACGGCTTCGTTTCTGCTGCATCTTCCTTTTCATCCTCCTCTTCTCCTTTCCATTCTTCTCTTCTGGTTTTCTCGGCTTCGCCGTCCCGCTAGCACACACAATTCATCCCGAAATAGACGAAATATTCTGTCGGGGACCGCCCTCTGAGCCCAACTGACGCGGCATTCTTTTCGCCGAACGCGATCATGCAGTGCGCAGGTGGTGGCCAACCGTCTGGTCTCCGGGGGCCGCCACGGACCAACGAGCCGCAGTCACTTTATTTTATTATTATTATTTTTTTTTTTAATCACCGTAGCGCCTAGTGCACTATAGAATTCCTGCACCTTCATGTCTCTATGGATATGTGTGAGGGGCAGGGAAGGGAAGGGGAGGGGGATGGCAGCTGGAATAGCCAGACTGCAGGATCCACCCCTAAGCTCTGGAATCCCTAATGGAAGCTCAGGGGTGACGTCAGTACCCCA
>JAUJYS010006221.1:0-10475 GCA_033995665.1 Melogona broelemanni | reverse complement strand
TACTAGGCAGAATACAGAGGTGGTTTGCCATTGCCTTCCTCCGCGCAGTACCACAAGCCAATCCAACAATCGGCTGCTCTGGGAATCGAACCCAGATCCGCTGGTTTGTAAGCGAGCACGCTACCTCTCGGCCACAGCGGACGGACAAATCGCTCGGAGAGCGATCGATCCGATTCCGATATGCTTTTTTTCTGGTAGCCCTTTGCTATTCCAACTTTTGAGACACGCAGTGTATCTTCCCCCAGAAACCGTTAAATGTAACTTTTGCGCGGAATATATTGGTTTCTTTACAGTGACGCGCGTGTATTTACGACCGCCAGATGGCGCAGCTATATATAAGCGTGCCCCGCGCGACTTTCACCATAAAGCTTTGCCGTTCAACGGCGGTAGCAAGTATAGTCGCAGCCCCTTTTTCCTTTGAAAAATAAGATGCTGTAGGTTTTCCCCCCATAACAAATGCCGATGCATGGCGCGATAACAAATGGTTTTTTTCATAATATACGAGTAGATGTGCCTTTTGCTCGCTCTCTCGTTCTCTTTCTCCACTGTCGTTCCACGTGCCTGGGGCAACCCCGGGTTATTCAAATTTTCAATATCAGGGATCGAGGAAAATACATTCAGACGCGCGGGTGGTGATTGATTAGGGGGGGGGGGGAAGTCGGTCGACATAATGTCGACATTATTGAAAATTTTTATTGAGAAATGGAGTCGCGACTCGCGAGCCACCTTTTTGGATGTTGGAAGACATTTTGGCGTGACGTTCGGTCTAACCTTCCTCTAGCTCCTCCAATACCTTTCTTAAATCCTCCTAAACCCTCAAAACCAATTTCCTCTTACGTTTTATGCGGAGTAAATTTTTTGGCGAAACGCGAGAACCGTACTTTCCCTCCTATAAGGTGCGTGCAATAGAATCCCGCCTCAACTAGTCCGTATAGTCCGAACTACGCACAACACCAGCAACGGGTGAGACCTGCTCCGGGATTTGAAACCTTCACAAGGCATCATTCTGGGGCAGGATAAACGTAGATTTTTATGTTTTTTTAAAAATTATTAATTAAAGTTGTCACAGCACAAAACTCTCAAATACATGATCTGAATGAAATGATGAAAAAAAAGGGAATGATGAAAAGTTAATAGCCCTAGAGCATTGAACCTATATCCTGACTTCGACCGTTAAATAAAATTGCTTTATTTTCTTGATAATTCCACCAAGACGGGGATCGACCTCAGAATCCTCGAACGCAAATTTATTACACATTATCCCTCTTAGCCGCTTTTTCCGTCCATGGCAATAAAGTCTTAAGAAGCTAGTCAACTTTGTGAACCGCTTCTAATCGATAATGAATGCCCATTCCACAAATGTCGAGCCACCCATCATAGCTAGCACTTCGGTGCAGCTCAGGGGTGGCTGAATTCCCCCGTAAAGGAAATTTTCTTTTACGGGGTGATGACACGGAAAAAATATTAAAAGATTAATGTAAAAATTTCTTATTTCGTGTCAATAAACTCAAAATCAAACTCATGACTTACACAGTGTGCATGTTCCACTTGCATAAGTATCAATCAAGCTATCAGAACGACTGATATCCCGCAGGGCTCACTGCTCGTATAACGTACTATCTTAACCACGTATCAATTTTAAGAGGGTCTCAGTAGAATTTGAATTTGACAAATCCCGCTGAAAACCAGCTTCGTTTTATTTGTTCGCATACCGGTTATCGATTTGGCTAAATTCAAGAAACAGGCATCTCTTACCATGGGGGGAGGGAGCAAAGATTCTTCGTCGGGTCGTATCGTTCGTTGGACACTCTCCCTCTCCGTCTGACAGAAACACGAAATATCAACTAATGGGTTTTGGTGTCTCTCAAATACGGTCAGAGTCAGTCCAGTCCATCGGCATATCGAACAAATGTCACGCGTGTTCGTGTCTGACACTGACACACCATTTCCATACAAGATTGAAAAGTACGTACGCTGTACTAAAAAAGGCTGTCCTTCGTTGCCTTTATTGGTGAAGGGTTGACCGTGGATGCTTTATTGTTTGTTTCCGAGGGCGCCGATATATGGCTTGACATATTTGCATAGGGGATATCTACATTACATGTATACATGTAGAATATTGGACAGACTTAGCAAGGTCTTGGTGTTTTTAAAGTAACCCCAAACAAATCAAAATGGCCGCCATAGGCGAATTTTGAAATTAGCATTTTCAGCTGTTGGCGACATGAGACGGGCGTCTACGTCACAGGTGGAGTTCGATATGTTTATGTCCGTGTTAGTTGTTTAGTTGTGCAATCTATTGAGCAAAATAGTAAATAAAATTAGAAATCGTTCGTTACTAATTTAACTAACAATTGCGGTCACGCTATCAAAAGTTCGCAAAGGCACATCTTATGGTCTTACTGCATTTTCGGATCTATTTTCAGAAGTTCAGTTGGCCCAACATCCACTATGGTAGTACATGGTAGTACATGGTAGTACATAGTAGTACATGGAGACTAAACGAACCAATTTGGGAGTCGTAAGGATGCCCGTTTGGCTCCTCTGCTCGTCCATGGCGCCATGGTGTTTTGTCGCGAGCGAAAATGGCGATCGACGCCGGCGACCCCAACAATTCATTTCTTAATTTTACGATGTTTTTCGAATCGTCGTCGCGTGGAGTCCTTGCTCATTGGCGCGAGCCCATTTTATGTTGGCTACGCTTCCCTTGCCCTTCCCCTTCATCAATGTCTCCGTATATGTGCAAACCCATCTAATGGCAGTCGCAATTCTCTCTCTTCTGGCCAACTGAAATGTAGCCTTGTCACAAGCTTTGGCATTTGCTGTATGGACGCTGCGCTTGAACACTAGATGGCCTTTATTTCGTCAGTTGTATACAATTGACTAAAAGGACAAATTGTCGCTCCATGTTAGCTTAGTCTTCCATAGAATTGCATATAGACTTAGATCATCTTATTCACTAGTCTATCCCCAGAGGGCAACCATAACTGTCACGCCCAGAGGGGATAGCTTGAGACGCCCCCGTTTCGACCGATCTTACATGTAATGTCTCATACTCGACATTTTATTTCATTCATCTCGTCCTCTTGCTTGTCTCACGAAAGGTCTTCGGTCATGACGGGCTGCTAATCGTCGTCCGTTCCTATCCTCATGGGACCCGTGTGTTTACTGGTCATTTTGGTGGAAGTCTTAGCAAAGTTACTCGCACCAATGCACCAAAAAATGGAAGGACTTGAAATTTTGAATTTATAAGTATTTCTTTCACACACGTTCAAAGTTTTAAAATAAATTGCGAAGTCCTAAAATTAATAATTTTAAGCATCTGCAGTCAAATGGGCAACTAGACCGTGCCCTTGCTGCGCCACAATAAAATCAATACCAGTAGTAATTTAATTTCCTTTAAAGATTAATTTTTTTATAAATTAGTTTATTATTTTTTTCAATTTAATTTAAAAAATAAACTTTAGTAAAATCTAATTTTTTTAATTGAATTTAATTATTTTAACGGCGCAATCAGGCATGATTTTTTTTTTCTGCTAAATATTGCGCATGTGAAATGCTTAATTCGAAACACTTTAACTTTACCATTTTTTGATAGGCACAATGTTGTAACCGCTAGTAAGTTTGGTACCCGATGAACAATTCCCGTATATTTCAGATCATCACAAATTACGAGTTCAACGGTTTATCCAGTCAGATATCGAGTTTAACCAAACTGTCTTTCTCGACCACTACATACGGTGCCCTAATTTTTCCTTGCGATTGACAGTCACCTGCCACCTATTTTCGTCGCACCCTGCATAAATTGTACGCGTGCCTTTGTTGTGATGCCCATCTATCCGCGTACACAAACCCGATACATATCTAAAGGGCTGGCGGTCGATGCCTGTCTAACACGGCCGTGATATACGGAGTTCATCTAATTTAATTCGATTTAATCTACCAGAAGTTAACGATCCGGCTTTGGCGTTCCGTAAAATTGTAGGGCTGTTACTTTTATGAGCTGAGACTAATACTCAGCTGCACAGGTCTCCCCTTCCTAGACGAGCAATGGACTGCGATACGGCAGCGTGCACCGTTGGTATATTCGCACCGTAGCCGGGTGGAGAAAATCCTCCTGGGACCGGCCTTTTAAGCTGTTAACCTATCCATGACCACGTTTAGATCCCCCCGCCATTGGCCCCACTAAAAAATGGGCTGCTTGCGGGTAAATATTGTAATTGTAATAGACATGAACTTCAGTGTGCGCCACGAGTGAAGTGCTCCAATCTAGATTTAGCCTTGTGACAACAAGCAGACACGGGTCTCACGGCTTTACTTCCATTCCAATTCAGATTCAGAAGGTACACATTTTTATCGCTTGAAAAATTATAGAGGTATCGGCCAGGAACCGAACCCGCGATCACGTGTATAGTAGGCGAGAACGCTTTCCACTCACTTTCATTTTCATGCAAAATATCAGTTTTTTTTAAATAGTCCAATGATATAATGTAATAATTGCGAAATTGTAGTAAAAGCATAAAAGTGATTCATTATTGTGCAATCACTATCATAAGGTCTGAAACCAATATGTGGGGTCTTGTGTAACATAAAAAGAATGGATGAAACACCACAAAATGTTAACCCGATCTCAGGAAGATAAGTATAGGCCTAACCAGGCGAGGAGGAGAGAGGGGACATGCCGTGCAACGTAGCTAAAAGTTGGCGGCGAATCTATTACGGAACTGACAATATTGACGCTGACAGAAGCAGCGCCACCTAACGTCGATGGTGTCAACTTCAGAAATGGAACCTTGTCTTTTTTATTCTTGTTGCTAAAAACGGCCGTTTCCTGACATTGTTGTTCTGTTAAAATATATGTAGTAGGAAATAATTTAAATCGCACACATTTTGGTATTTTGGAAATAATTCTTTATGTTTGATAACACAGATAATTTCGAGCAACTGTTTTTGTTATCAAACATAAAGAAGTACTTTTAAGAACATTGAGGAGTGACAATTTCAGAAACTAACCAAACTGTTTTATTCTTTTCTAAATAAATAAATTATTTTATCTATGATGATTTATATTGTTTTTCAAACGCTTTTAGATTTTCTGATAATACGCGCGTACATAATCGACAGTGAAGGTGCAGCAAACATGTAAAGGCAAGTCTTTTGTAAATTGAAGCATAAAGTGTGAAATAAATATTTATCCGATATATTTACACGTCTGGTCTTATCAAATTACAATGTGCTGGCTTTGCGAAGATAAGCCGTAGTGTGGCGCTAGTGGCACCATCCGTTTCGCACGCGCCTCGAACATTCCCGGAGCGGTCTGTCGCTCCGTGAAACGCTCGTTTTCTCAATTTCCTTGCCACCACCCCCACCCCCCGCCCCACTCCCACTTTCCTTCGATCACTTAGGAGTCATGCACGCGCGTCGCGGCATCTATGCTAATAAATAGGAGCCGGGTGTTTACGTTTTTTACCTGCGCGTTTCTCTGCAGACACAATCAACTAGATACATACGTTAATACTATGAATTGACTTCCAGATAAGCAACAAAATTTGGATACGCAATATTAGGGGTTTATGTTATTGTTTATTGTTGTACCAAAAATGGAAAGTGAAAAGCAAAATGGAAGGTCTAAATAAATTGTAAAACGATATGCTATTACGAAACCGTGTAATTTAAAAATACATAACATATTTTTTATGGTTATTGGAACCATTGCAAAAAATGTCTCCAATATATATTTTTTTTTTCACGTTGATGTTACCAACGCTTCCCCTAGTTCTAAAATAATTGGCAATCGCAATATACACGGCAGCCTTGCGGGCAAGACGCCATCGAAATCAAAAGGAGCAAAATGTGTTGCTGCCCCTTGAAATCCACAACCAGCAATGCAATCATATCTTATGGAAGCGGACACTTTTCGTGTTTTCCAGACATCTTTTTCCCAAAAAATATTTTCATTTCAAACCTATTTAGGCGTACTTGAAAAATATAAAAATGAAAATACACGGTGCCGCCTAAATCTTTGATCATTTTCCAAGTTCAATTCATACGGCATTTTACAGCCATCGTTTAACCAAATAACCAGTAAGACGTTCTAATCCGGCCCATACTAATAAAACTTCCCCGGCATACACACAATGGTAGGCGGCAGTTTAATCCACGTGCGAATGCCAATATGCGCAAGTCGCGAATCTACGGATTGGAGTTTTTTCCCCTATCCCCTCCCATCACTTCCACCCAACCGGCATCACCAGCAGAACCGAATGGATTGCTTTATGTTTTAATAAAAAGAAATGTAATCGGGGGGAACCCATAGCGCGCGAGCGAACTTTGACGACTATGGTCCCCGTCTTGAACATTAAATTCGCCAGACTTATTCAAAAGAAATTCTTCGCCAGTATATATTTTTCGCGAGTTTCTTTTTTTTTTCACCCGCTCTACGATGCTGGCTACCCTTACAACTCATTCGATAAATACGTAAGTCGGAATAGGCGGCACATAAACGGAGGATAATTTCGCGCTTTCTGAAGTTTATCCGAAGCTTGCCGCCAGCAGCAAAATTCGCGATTGGCCAGAAGTGGGAGAGGGATGGGCTGATGGGTTTAAATGGGAGTAAATGGGAGAAGGTGGTTTTTGAATTACTCCCGCCTGGTAATTTTTGTAAGAAAAAAATTGGGTAGCGGAATAGAAGAAAAAATGGTATACATGTACGAGTATAATATTCCAACGATGCTACACGAATATTTAAACGGTGTTAGGCATTTTGGAAATTATACATGTGATCACATGATTAAGCTTTGCTTTGAGCGTTTTTTATTTTAACTTTTAACTATTTGGTTAGGCATTAATAATATGTTTTGTGTTTTAATGAACAACTTTCCCTACGCGTTTCGTTAATAAAAACCATAAATTATTTTTATTTTGGCTTCTTTCTAAAAAGGAATTTTGTAACGAATATTTCCCAAATTGATAAAAATTGAATGAGGGAAAATAGTTGCAAAGTGATACACATACACCCACGTTAACGTTAATGTTAACGTGGGTGTATTTGTATCACTTTGCAATCACACACCAATCAAACTAAAATCTACTTGACA
Organism: Melogona broelemanni; assembly: GCA_033995665.1. Taxonomy (NCBI): domain Eukaryota; kingdom Metazoa; phylum Arthropoda; class Diplopoda; order Chordeumatida; family Chordeumatidae; genus Melogona; species Melogona broelemanni. The sequence continues at coordinate 3,378 of JAUJYS010006221.1, read as the reverse complement.
GAATTTAGAGCATGTTCAAAATAATTTGTTATTTCAAATTAAAAAATAAAAATAACTGCAGATCATTTAAACACTTTAGATCTTTTATTTGTTGTTTGATACTTTGAAACTGGTCTAACATGAAAGATGGCTTTAAAGATTGTAAGATAAAATGATTATCTAGTTGTACCGTACTTTAAAAACAATTTCGCCCTCTGCGAGCACGCGAGTTACCCGCTTCAAATGGAGAAAGAAAAAAACCAGGAATGCGTGACGATAAACGGGAATTGACAGAAATGCCATTCTTTTAATAACCAAAAATTCAATTCGCGTGTTCGAAACAATTTCAAGAATTTCAAATGCCCCCGACCAAGAAATCACCAGCGAGGAATGGCCCATGAACACCTCGTAAAAATAATCACCATAGACATTATAATAGTAGCGCGAATATTTTTTGCTCTCAACGACTTTGCGCGCACCGATTTGCACCTCCCCCTCCCCTTGCATCCCGTTAAGTTAAACGCTATAATATGGAACAGGCAATGGCGCTGCGTATTATGGAACGCCGCATTCAGACTTCTCGTTGCCATTATAGCATTACGCAAATCCTCCTGAACCCCTTCGCAACCAAAGAAACTTGTTATCTTGCATTTAAAAAAAATATTCGTTTGAAAATGACAACGATGAAAAATCGAAATTAAAAAAAATCGTAATTCGAATCGTAAACGTTTCATGCAACTTGAAAATCATAATCTGAAGCGTGCGTGTACAATTTAAATCGCCGAACCGAGAGAGTAGCGATGAATGAGATCGTGAAATTAGTCACAATGAATTATATCTGAGATGGGCATTCTATCTGAGTTGCAGATACTGACCTACATTTATACGACTACTAACGTGAAATGATTTCTTCAAATTTATCTTGCAAAAACATATATATTTTTTAAATCCAAATCATAATTAGAAGAATTTGAACACGTCATCAACATGTTTGCACATGCATGCACTTATTGGAACAGCTCTTGTTTTCTATTTGTGGCGTGTTTGATTTAAGTCAAACATTAAAGTTATTGTTTGACTTAATGCGATAGCCACGAATCATTCAGGTAAAAATGTAGCACTCACACATTGCCATAATAACACGAACGGTACAAATAAATAGGGAAAAATAATTATTATAATGCCACCTGCGCGCATGTCTCAAGAGGAAATAAGAGACTGAGGCTGTACTTTTAAGTGGCCGAAAACAACGTCGTGGAATCACGTGGAAATGGTTGCGATGATGATGAGTACGAGGGAGGGATAAGACGCATCAGGGCAGATATTAGATAGATAAATTGGGGGATAGTATTACCCGACATACGTGCGGCACGCTCTGTTTAATAATAAGAGCGGCCATTAGGTTACAGGGTGATTTGGAGAAAACCTATTTTCTGTGCTCCCTGTCATTTGTCATCCCACGACACTTATACAAAAGAATGGTACACCGTATTCGTAATTCTTAATGTACACAATCTGTTCGTCGAAGCTAAGTTGGTTCTAATGCGGCCGTCGTAACCCATGCGGTAAAGCGACGATCCGGGGTTCGATTCCCGGCTCCGGCTTTCATTTATGCGATTCCAAGGTAATGGTGTAACGGTGCTCGCAAAAACGTTCAAGCCTTTAGAAGGGTTTATTCACTACTGCGTTTGCTTGCAATCATTGATGGTCAAAATATAAATGGTGTTTTGGTACTGCGGCCCTGGGTTCAATTCCCGGTGCACGCTCATTTCTTCCAGTCGATTTTGGGACGAATTTTTTTTCATTCCTGATCACTGTAGTGAATGTTCACATTCATTAAAACATCTACAGGATTTTCACGGTAATCTACTGTGAAGTGATTTTATATATCTACAGGAGATTCTTTACCCTTCGTGTCGCAGTCATGTCGCGCCGGGAATCGAACCATAGACCGCCCGCGTGCCGCCGATTCAAATATCGACTGGGCTAGACGTGGCCTCACTTTAAATGTGATTTTGACAAAAAATATATTATAAAAAAGACTACCTGCTTAAGTAACATTAATGACACGCGTTAGATTCAATGCAAACATCAGAAATTTTCTATTTCGAATGAAGACTTTGCTTCATGGCATACACAAGCACATACACCATAATTTAGCTATAGGGTATACTTCTGTTGGTATTCTGTATTACATATCATATTTTTTCCCCTAATGTACAAACACTGAATAAACCTTAAACGCATCATAGCTCTCATATCATACTCGGCTTTCACCGCTTTTTTTTTTCTCTTTTATTTTTTGTGCTTCTGTATTACATTTCATATTTTTTTCTCCTTTGCCAGGCAATCTGTTCCGACAGGATTTTTTTTCTGCCACGACGGCCAAGGCCAATCGTCAACGGAGAGACCATTTTTTTATGTTGTTGCTCTCTCGCTCTCCGTTTGATGATTATGGCAACCAACATTAAGCTAATTTGGCGCGCGGAATGTCAGCGACGTTTTTTTCCTCTTTCTTTTTCTTCTTCTTTTTCTTCCTTCCCTTCTCCCATTCCTTCCTCTTCGTTCTATAGGTCGTTCTAGCTAATAACCGAGGAATGTTCTAAAGAGTCATTTTTCATCAGGAGCCCTTCAAATTTATCTGACGCTACTACGTTCCGTGCCACGGTGTCTGTCATACGATCTCGCTGTACTTTGGCTTCGCTAAAGCCTGGCGTCGTGTATTCCGCGCTATTCGGAGAAAACGCGTTTGCTCCAAAGTTAGTCGTTAGCGGTGGCGCGCCACGATGTTCCTATCTTACGACCAATAAAATGCCTCTAAATATATGGAGGCCTGATGCTTGTTGATCAAACGCGTCCTCTAACAATGCCACAATTAGCTAATAACAGGACTGGGGTCGAATAAAGTAGGAATTTGTTTTCGTTTCACCGCCCAGAAGTATTTCCCTAACATCCAGACATAATGTGATGTTAATTGCGTTATAAAAAAGTATTTTCTTTCATTTCAAAGAACTAGCATGTAAAAACGGTGCCCCAGCTGCACTTTGATTATCTTTATGGCTTCCAGTGCTAAAATCTTACAAGACTAAAATATTTCTTCTTTTGCCTTTTGAAATATTTCAAAATACCAACAGCAGAGAGGTGTAATGAAAATACTCTTTCTAAATGTACTCGAATTCATAACTAAAGAAAATTGCAAATACATAAAGTGGCACTTGCAGATATATTTGATTTTTTATTTTTTTTTGCAAGTTACCTTTTGCTTTAAATTCTAGAAGAAAATGGGTAATATGAAAGAATGCAAAAATGCAATCTTAAACGTAATAGACAGATCGGGATTTTGCCCTGCGGTGACGTCACGGTCACGGGCGGGTCAGAAGCGATTTTTTGATTATGCAG
>JAUJYS010006220.1:0-10477 GCA_033995665.1 Melogona broelemanni | reverse complement strand
CTATAGAGGTTCGTGGGTGCAGTAATCCTGTAGTGGACTAGGCGCTACGGTGATTTAAAAAAAAAAAAAAAAAAAAAATTATCAATTAATATAGCATCTGCTTACGATCGCTGAAACAGTTTGGAGTTGAGCAGCTGCGCCTGGGCAATGATGTCGGGCGACTCGGTCCCGTTACGAGTCGCTGCCAGCGACTGGGAGGCTTTGAACTGCTCGCCGTCGCTCTCGAACACAACGGTCAATGAGAATTGGGCGTTGTTATCAGCCTGCGGGTGATCGGTCATCAGGATCTGAATGGATATGGTGATCTGGTCGTCGTACGGCTGATTGAATCCTCTCCTGTAGGTTAGACCTGAAAAAAAGAATTGAGCAGACGTTACTCGGACATATTTAAATTATTCAATGTTACACCCCGTTGTGTGTAGGCACATTTCCAGTGTTTGTTAGGAACGGCTCGTTCCAAGGAATTCGTTCCTTTTCTGAGGAACGTTGGTACGACCTCGTTCCTATTTCTACAAAGGCACGTTGGAATATTCTCGTTCCTTTTTTTTTTTGAGGAACGTCCATGGATTTGGGACAGTCCATAAGATACAAATGAAAATGGCGAAACGCTCGATGAACTGCGAAAGATTATTTTTTTCTATGACAAAAAAGGCTTAAACCTTTTGAAATTCTCAAGAAATTTGTCTAGGAATATGGTGACTGTTAAATGCCATCTAATGCGTTAAAATGCGTTAATTGCTTCTAAGGCAATACGGCAAACTGAAAATGTAGATAGAAGTTCATCGGGGTGACACGTGGGTCTAGGTTACACTTTCTCTTTTATTGTTTCAAAAACGGCTCCTAAAAATCACTTTTTTGCTTCTAAGGCGTTAAAAATCAATTGCGTTAAAAGAAAAAATGGCCACCGCACCGACCTGAATTTTTGTGTATTTATTTTTAAATCAAAGGAACGAGGAACGCCCTCGTTCCTTTCCTTTTATGGTGGAACGAGGAAAGGGAACGTGTTCCTTTTCAAAAGGAACATGTCCAACGGCCAACACTGAGGTTTACGCACAGTTATTTTACTGACCGGTGTTGGTAATGTAGCCGAAATCCACCACGGCCTCGTCGTTTTGTTTGGTGGTGACGGCGGCCGATGAGTTAAGCACCACGTTGACGATGGTGGTATTTTTGATGCAGGCCACGTTGATACCGGCGGCACTGACCCGTACGTCGGTCACCGTCACGATGGCCCGGCCGGCGGCCGACGAACCCAGGGCGGTCAGCCGCAGGGGCATGGTCGTGTTAGCGGGAATGGTCAGGTTGTAGTCCACCCACACCTTGGTGCCGACGGGCGCGGTGGCCGTGCCGTTATTCAGATTCGTGGCCGTCAAATTCTAAGAGAGAAACCACACTATTATATCAGCCCGCCAGGAGTGCGACCTGGTAATTTGGCCTAGTTATACTTCTGACCTAGGTCGGAAGATTTAACGTGTACCTGACAACTTAAAAGCACAGGTCTCACGGCTTTATTTCCATTCCAAAGGAAGGTTCGGAAGGTTTCGGCCGGGAACCGAAATCGAACTACACCACCGAGGATAACACCAAGGATAACACACACGCCTGAAAGTTATGAGAGCATTGTACGCCTCGTCGTACCCCCGTCTGTATTGCAACCGGCTGCGGTGTGGGCAGTCCCGGATTCGATTTCCGGCGCGGCCTATCCTGAACGCCATTACAGGGTTCATACTCACCTGGGAATGTCAGGGAAATGGATTTTGGTCGGGGAATGTCAGGGAAATACTCGTAGATTTTGGTCAGGGAAAATTCTGAACGAAATTGAATTTTTTATTTTCGTAAATTTCTTTATGGTCATGTGTTTTTTCAAAATTAGCTTACAATTTTTAAAAAAAGTTCGCGCCGCGCGCGCTTTTTCTTTACCTATACGTGTTGTATTTAAAAAAAAAATCGTGTGCTGTGCACACATTTTTCTGCTTCCGGATCATAATGGCGCACTACACAATGACGCGACGACAAAATGGCGCGCGACATAATGGCGCACGACATAATTATCGCAAGGGACGAAATGGCGCAACGACGACAGGGATAAAATGGCACAAGGTTTTTTTTTTTAATCGCTGAAAAATTTGATCTTAACACGAAATGTGTGATTTTGTGTGTTGCTTGCGATTTTATATATAAATGCATTTCGGTTTCCGGGCACATCTTATCAGAAAATAGGAAGCGAGGCGTTCCAAAGTGTTTCCAATTCTTTCCAACACTGGGCCCAAGAAACGGTGATTCAGATGCTGAATTAAAGAAATATATTGGATTGATGATCCCGGCCAATACATTGTGGAACCGTTATGCATGTATTTATAAAATCGCAAGCAACACACAAAATCACACATTTCGTGTTAAGATCAGATTTTTCAGCGATTTAAAAAAACCCTTGTGCCCTTTTGTCGCTACGCCATTTTGTCGTTGCGCCATTTCGTCGCTGCGCAATTATGTCGTGCGCCATTTCGTCGTTGCGCCATTTCGTCGTTGCGCCATTATGACGTGACACCATTTTTCTTACCTGCGCACGCATTTTTTACCAATAGGTTATGCATTTTTATTTAAAAAAAATCACGCTTTTCCTTGAGGGAAAATATGTGGCAAGTGATCTAAAAAAAAGTCAGGGAAATTTTTTATTTTGGTCAAGGAATGTCAAGGAAAATCTTGAGTTTGGTCAGGGATAGTCAGGGAAATGGTTTTTTAGTTTTCAGTATGAACCCTGCATTAACTTGTATCCGAACACCATTAACTTGTATTAAATGGGGCTCCGCCATGGAAATTGGTTCTAAAAAGAGCTCGCGAGCCAAAAAGTTTGAGAAACACTGCGCTACTTGACTGGCCAATTCTTAATTTTACTCATCCGACTGTCACTGTTGGGAACGCGAGAGGAGAAAACACATTGTTCTTACGCCTATCGGGGTTGTCGGCGGCAGCGACGCGTCCACGGTGAGGACGAGAGGTCCGGCCTGTGCCGGCACACTGCCGACGCTGACGGTGGCTTGCACGGTGATGGAGCCGGTCAGTTTCGGATTCAGAATGTTCACGGCCACCTCGACTGTAATCTGTTTGAATGGGGGAAATAATAAGCACAGTTGATATTCACACTTAATTTCATTTTAGTGGGTATGGCGACATCCTACGAAGCCGACGGTCCCTGGTTCGATTCCCGGCGCAGGCTTTCGTTTATTCGTTAGCCCGTGGTACAGGCGTCACCCCTGAGCTTCCATTAGGGAGTCCAGAGCTTAGGGCTGGATCCTGCAGCCTGGCTATTCCAGCTGCATCCCTCTTCCCTTCCCTGCCCCTCACATATCTCCACAGAGTCACGAGGGTGCAGTAATCCTGTAGTGCACTAGGCGCTACGGTGATTTAAAATAAAAAATCGAAAACAATCGTTGCAAAGGTATTTATTTATTTACTCTTCTGACATTTACAAATTTTACAGAAATTTCAAAATTCTAAAAAAAACAACATTCTGAACTTTATTTTATGAGTTTACATGAGCTACAAACGTGTTTCAGTCGTCTCGTGACTGGAATTTTTTGCTCTATGTACCCTTTCTTTTATGTCCTTGACAGTTTTTCTCTTGCAAAAGTAGACCAGAAATAGAAACACACTCTGCAGTTGTTCGAATGATATTAGTAAGTACGCGATTGAACTATAAAATTTTCCCGACACAGTATGGGTAATAATCAATATGGGCACGGTGATGATCCAGCTTCCATCCATAATAATGAACAACTTGGTAAACAATGAGATTCTAAAGAAAGGAGAAAACAGTAATAAAAACTGATTTTAATATTAATAAACATATATTTTTTATTATTATTTTAACGGTAATAAAAATAAATTACAGTAGATTCTTCAAGAATATATCCCTGCTCATTGATTCAGCACTCTGATATAATGGCATACTTAGAACATTACTCCAGAATCGAACAAGAGATCGTTCGATTCTCAGTGCGAACGGAGAACAGAAATGGCAAGTATAATTGTTTCATTTTAATTCGGCGATACAAATACATTACGTTCAGGAAATGTAACGACTTTCTGCTTCTTGCCCGCTTTGTGATTTAAAAGATGCCTTGTTTTAACTGTATCCATTGTCAGGGAAACTCTTGAACAAAGACAGACCAGACAAAATTGAAGTTTGAAAGTTCCTTGTTTTAATGCGCGATTACAGAAACCAAAGCCAAATAAACATTAATCGACAATTCGAAAACCGAGAGACAACTTTTCTAACGTCAAGCCGAAACGCGCACACATCTCTCTCTGCAGGCAAGACTCGAGACACGCGTTCGCCACGCGCTCGGACGGGTCCATCCACACCTGCAGTCGAGCTCAAAGGGGTGGGGGAACCCGACACCATGTGTATATATACATGCATAATCGTACAATACACGTATAATCGTACAAAACATGCATAATCGTACTGTATACATGTATAATCGTACTGTATACATGTATAATCGTACATTGTTTAATTAGCCAAACTTACTGTTGTTTTATGACTTTTAAATCCAGAACATTGGCATCTTTCTTGGTTTTGCGAATGTGGATGATGATCGAGATGTATAGGATCGTGTTTACAATGAATACAATGCCGACTGGCACGAGAAATAATACTAGATTGCTCAACTCGTTTCTACTATCCAGGTCTCCATAGAGGATGTTTATGCTCAGCTCTGTTTTCAACGTCTCGGAGGAATTGATGGCCAATATGACAGCGGTGAGGACGATTGGAATGCCCCAGGCGTAGACGCATTGCAAAATGAATCTGCAGTGCTGAAAAATTGAAAGGTAAAAAAATCATACTTATACTAGTGTATTATAACAAGTTAATCATGAATGCTTGCTTTTACAGGTAGAGAGTTTGTTGACATTTTAAGAAAAAATACAATATCCATCCTATTTCAATTTCTTATATGATTAGGAGTACCACTCCTCAAATCGTCAATAGAAATGAATTCCTTTACCTAGGAACTGGTTCCTTTTCCGAGGAACTTAAGAAACTTTAGAAAAGAGAAACTTTCATTGCAACATAATGCAATTAGCATCACGAGGGTGCAAACAATATTGCGTGAACATTATAATAAAACAGCTACGAATTTTCATCGGAAATTTAAATTGAAGTGAACATTGTTATTACATTTATTAAAAGAATAAAATCTGTTTACGTTGATTCAACTAAACAGTTTTTATCCATTCATAAAATGTTTTTATTGTTTTTCAATACTTTCTTTTTTATTATAAGAAACGGAAAGATCCTGGTTCACATATTGCCATAGCAACACGAAAGATACATAATCTTCTGTTTCCTGTTTTCGCAACAGTGTTTGGAAATAACAACAAAAAAAATGTGTAGAATACTTGCGTGGTTTCCTTGTGGGATCCTTGCAGAGGCTGCGTTTTCCAAAAGGTGAGCAAAACTTTGCCACAAAACAAAGCAATAGACATTCAGCCACAAGAACGACGCCAGACGCAACGTGAATTTCAGAGAAAATAATGCGTAGTTTACTGCTAAGTTATCAATGACGTACACTGAATGAGGTACCGCTTTGACGATGTCATAGCAGAGTAAATTGACCAAGAGGCACACCAAGGGTTTGGACTTGCTGTGTGGCTTGTGCAACCAGAGATAAGCCGAAAGAGTCAGCAGCGAAAATATCGCAGAGATGATAGTCAAAGTCTGGAAATAGGTGCTCAAATAGAAAAGAATGACGTAAACGTTGTAGTCGAGGCATCCTGTGATAGTTTTCTCATCCGTGGCGATGTTGTATTCGCCCAGAGCAAAAACAAGTTCAAACTCGTTCAATCTTGTGACAACTGTTAAATTCTTAAGTAGGGTCCATTTCCGATAAAAGAGTTGTGTAATGGGCTTGCAATCGAGTAAGCTGTGCGAAAGTTTGGGACAAAATTGAATTTCCGTGCCGCCATCTTCGTCGAGCGCTTTCGTAATATGGTAATACATTGGCGAAAAACTTTGGTTGTTTCGATCCAGCAAAATCAATGTCTTATTGGCGGTGACAGTGTAGTTACTCTGTGATTTGGGAAATGGCATGCATATTTGGGGCATCTCTGGAATTTCTGTTTTTTCCAATGAGGTTCCATTTCCGGTTTTGTTGAGGTTCGTGTCGCAGACCAACGCCTTGTTGTCGTAAATAAAATAGTTGCCCTGTTCACTTATTGCCCCGTCCTGTTGGTTAATTACAGTTGCAGATCTGTTATCCATTTCGAACTCACTTTCGTTTAGGAGTATTTTAGAACATATTTCGAATGATTTGTTAAATGGCTTACATGTCGCGGAATAATCTGTTAAATTGTTGATGGTGCCCGTTGTGATGTTGGCGAAGGAGCATGGCGAACATAAGTAGTACTTTGAGTATTTGCCATATTGGTAAAGTTCGAAACTTTCCGGGCATTTCGGCCTTTTAGTTTTTCCTGCCACTATGTCTTCGTGCATTTTATCTGCACATACCTCTGCCGTGTTGCCATTGTTCGATAGTAAATAATTCCCCAAGGAATAAATCACTTCATATCCATCGAGGTTAGTCCACAAGCTCAAATTCTGAAGCAGTTTATGTGATCTCACCTTATGTTCCCGCCCATCTACGATGGTTGCGTTTGTAAAATTGGAATTTTCTGCGGCTCTCGAGAAGGAAATACGTTTACAGTTATTCAGGTTTACCGAGAGTCTATGACAGATGTTTGCATTTTGGCGGCCATCTTGTCCAAGCGCTTCTGAAACAGAATGATAGAAGGACGAGATGCTGATATTGTTTCTGTCGATTAAGATAAGCGTATCGTTGGGTCCGATACTATATCGATAGTCTATAGTCGAGAATGGCATGCACCAATACGGCGTCTCCAACGGAACAGATTTTAGTGTTTCGTTGGTTTTGTTGGGCGATAAGTCGCACACGATGCCCTTATTTCGCTGAACAAAATGGCTGCCGAGCTGATGGGTCGAATTATCCCGAAGGTTGACAAGAGCACCACTGGCGGAATCCATCTTGAATTCGTCCGTTTGTAGGATAGACTTGGAACAAGTCCAAAATGGCAGATCAAATCGTTTGCATTCACGTGCCGTATTTGCGAGGACGCCATTGGTGCTTGCATTTACCGTTGCTATGGTTACGTCAGTTGCTACTATGGTTACGTTGGCGCATGACTGCGGTATACAGAAGGAGAAGGCATCGGTTGTAAATAGTGGTTCTAGTTTGTAGCTCTCGGGACATTGCGGCAGATCCAAAATGGCGGTGTTGTTTGTGCCGAACGACGATTCCGATGCATTGGCATTGCAATTATAGTGACTGGTCATAGCCACTATTACAAGCAGCCAGACACAGCCAACGCGAGCAACTATGCTGAGGCAGTCGCCACTCATCATCGTCTGAAGGCTGAATTCTGCGGAAGGGTGAAGTTTATTATATTGTGGTTGTGCTTTGAATGAGAAATTTTGTCCTGCGCGCTATTCTTTTCTAATTGACATGTGGTTGAGACCCGCTAAGTATTCGAACAAGTTTAGGAATCAAGGCCATCACACAAACTTACTTCTGGAGAATTTCGTGTCGAAACTTTGTTTCGTTGTGTCGAAACTTTCTTTATTTGTGTCGAAACTTAGTTCGTTTTGCAGTTAAGCGGTAACTTACAGTAAGTTCAATAAATAATTTCACTTTTTAGGTGTACGGCTGATGTACTGTGCATTTAAACTTCATTTGCGTTGATGTCACAGAATGTCACATTTTGCGTTGATATCTCAGAAACTGAATTTTTTAAAAAATCTATCGACAAATATCAATAACCAAAAATAATTCATTAGTTTCATAGTTTTGTCATAGTTTCATTGTTTTTAAATGTTATATTTGTCTTAGCTCAACCATGGTATTTGTTTAATTGGCAACTCGTTTTACAAGCTCGAATCTACAACCATTCGTTTTGTAATAAGTATAAGACATAACCAATCGACCAATCAAAAAGAACGGCAACTCTTTTTTGTCGATGCCGTTTCGGGGAGAGTTTATTTCAACCTGTTCGTACTGCGTGCGTACGTTTGTAGCTTATTTGATAATTTATGAGTCATAACCTCTTGGCATTTGCGTCCTTGAAGCATCGAGTGCGTCCTGTACATCTGGATACTGCTTACATGCAGGATACACAATTAACTTTGAAAACAATATGCAGGGTGCTAGCTGGATTTTCCATTGACGGATGAAAACATTAATTGCCTTTGAAATTGTTTTGTTTTTAATGTGTATTTATTGGGGAAAATATAATATCATGCAATGGTAAGTGGACACATTTATGCGTTATGCATTGTTCGAATAACGGCATATTATTAAATTTTCAGTGACATAGATTGTACGGGTGCGTTTACGATTCGTTGGCATAATTACGCCTAATATTAATTCAAATTATAACTTATCATGTAATAATTTCATTGAAAAACATTGTGTACATGTTATAACTAGTGGGGCGATCAATTACTGTAATTAAAAAACGCAGTTATACTTTCAAAATACACGAAGATTATTATATTCGTGTAAAAAACGCAGTTATACTTTCAAAATACACGAAGATTATCATCTTCGTGTTTTTGAAAGTATAACTGCGTTTTTTAATTACAGTAATTGATCGCCCCATTAGTTGTAACATGTACACAATGTTTTTCAATGAAATTATTACATGATCATTTTTAATTTGAATTAATAATAGTTGTAAGCCAACGAATCGTATGGATTATTTGATGATTAAATGATCAATTATTAGATGCCTGATAAAAATGATTGTAATTGTGGATATTTATAATTGTAAAGCAACAAAGGGGTGTTTTTTATATTTTGTTAAACAGGGAAAGTACATACGATTTCTACAACATTTCGAAAATATTCATGTCGATCACTTTATAATATTTGCAGAAAATTAATGTTTTGTTTCCTTGATGGCTGAGGGGCGGCGCTGCTCCTTATCTAGTTCGCCCACATGCGATACCAAGCGCCTACGACACGCACTATTTGGACAACACGAACACGTCATCCTCCTTAAGATGAGACGAAACTTGCGTATGAAGATCCAATAGATCACAAAATTGACTGATGAGTTGGTGACGACCATTAGTGTGCTAATTTGATTAAGTACACTAATATTGATATCGACAAACCAAATAATTCTGATAACCATGGTCAGCAGGTTACACAGAAAGAAAACTGTCAGCACAATGAAGTGCATTACAGCCAATCTTATCTCATTTTGCTGCTGTCCAGTCATCTGTTGGCGCTGGCGATTGGCAGTGCGTACTCTGATCACCATCATGCCATTAAAAACAGCCAGTAAGCTGAACGGAATGACGTATACCAAAAGCATATTTATCCATATGATATATACATCAACATATGTCCTGTTTTCATGTAACCATGATGGCCAAAAGTACATAAATATCTCACCTGATTCAGGATCGACATACTGGCATATATCAAACTCCAGGAAACGCGAAATATTGAAGGCAATCGAGAATGCTGAAATAGCCACCACACAAAGACGGGCACGGCCATAGGTGCACATTGATCTTGCTCTGAGTGGTAAACACACCGCAATGTAGCGTTCAATGATAACGGCAACGGCCAACCAGACTGATCCAGTCTGTGAAATCAGGGCCAATGGTTACGAGAAGTGAGCATAGACGTGCACATCACGGAGAACAGTGAATGTGAAGAAAAAGGAGAGGATGAGGATGCCGTCGAAGATGGCCAGTGCAATGAGGAAACAGTTGATGGAGGACCTCATCGTGGGTCTCGACAGTACCAGGATGGACAGGATGTTGCCCACAAGACCGGCCACTCCGATGGCTAAGAAGATTATGTCTTGGGTGGTGAAGATGAGTCCACGATTTAACTGAGTAGTGGTGGTCTCGTTGTCAAATAGGTCGCTTGTGTTGATTATAGCTGTATCTACACCGTGATTCGCAGTAATTAAAAAAATGATATTTTAATAACTCTGTCAAAGATCATTCGATTTATGGGATTTTTTTATTATTGATGATGAAATGTTAACCTGCATTTTGCCTATTTAAATTGGAGTTCAAATATTTACCGCCGGATTCAACACACGCTTTACTCTGAGCCGCCTCTTGTTCACTGCCTTTGGCCTAGCTCAGTCTAATTTTTGTAAGATATTTTCTTGCATCCTTCCTAAATAATTCATTTTGCACCATAATTTTTGTTTTCTCGAAGAAATTTTATCTTTTTCAGTGAACGCTATTTTTAAGCGGACGAATTAATAATCATACGGCTTCATCTACAGTCTGACTCATGCACCGAGATGATAAATTGGTGGCGCTATATTCCAATTCTAAAAGAAGACATTCATTTTTTTTTAATTCACCGTAGCGCCTAGTGCACTACAGGAATACTGCACCCTCGTGTCTCTGTGGAGATATGTGAGG
>JAUJYS010006219.1:0-10477 GCA_033995665.1 Melogona broelemanni | reverse complement strand
TTTTCTCCTAGCGCGATAGCCAATAAGAATAGAATTAAAACTCATAATGCTGCAACCTGAAAAACTAGTGAATTGTAAGCCTACCATTTAATTTTCTCCGACAATGATTCACACGTCTCCGGCTCTCCCTTTCTCATGCCCCCCTGCATTTATGTCACGTTTATTTTTAAATTTTGAAATAAATTCAAAGGAAAGAGCGCAGCTCGAGTTATTCTGCTCTAACGCTGAACTTCTATGACTTTTCGTTCGCCCTTGTCAGTTACTGAACATCGAATATTAGTCGCTTTCAACCTATTTAAAATAATTAATAAGCTTCACATGTAGACACTTTTGGACAACCCCCTATCCTTGAAACAGCACCTAAAAATTTAGGAAAAACATTTTTTTTCTTTTTATCTCCCGTCAATAATTGGACATTCAAAAGATAATTCTATAACATTTTATATTTGAATGATAAACGTTGATTTACGCTGTAGGAGCCGTTGTATGAATAACGAATAGCCGTTGTTGTACGAAAACCATCCTGTTCTTTATTTTATACGCGTGCTAATATTAATATGTGACATTTATGTTCAAGTAGAGTAATTACAAGTTCCAATGGTAATATCGTATTTATAGATAACAATAGTACAAAGTTTTATTATTATTATTATTATTATTACCGGTAAATCACAGTTGCCGTTTATTATCTTGATGGTCAAGGATACAACTAATTTTATTTCTTAATTGTATTTTTGCTTATTAAAATAATTAATCGCGTTCAGATATGTACGAGTGTTTAAAACTTCAAATTTTATTACTTTATATTTGTATTAAAGAGATAATATATTTGGACCTTTGTTGTAAACAATATTTCAATGCATGAAAGTACCGAGGATTTAGGGTTCAAGTCATTACATTATTTCCTAATTATTTTACTACCCTTCTCTTCGTACGATATTGGAAGACGAGCGGGGACTTAAGAACAACAACACTCGAAACCGTAGTCCGACTAATATGGCGCGGATTAGCAATTAATTGACGTGCAGCGCAAGTGAATAGACATAATTTGGTACCGGACAACTTAATCCCAAAGACGCCTACGATCCCCGATACAATTACATGCAACCGATCGGCAGCAGAATTGTTTGGCGTGAGCAACATGCTTTAGGCACCTGTATCTCGCGAGCGTGCTTTCACACGACGGGGCTTGGCTGGTCGACGTCGAGCGCTGTCCGAGAGCTTAGCCGCAAAGTGACGCGACATGAAAACATCGAGATGCTATTCGACTAGAGACATGGACACGCTTGTCTCGTGCTCGGCCAAATGCAAGGAAACGTGGCGGCGAGAGTTCAGCCGTAAATTGAGTCAGGGAGCAACTGGCAAAAGTGTTTCCACTTGGATGGTCTGTCGCATTCGAACGCAGGTGACAGGATGTGATGACCAACTAGTGGTACTAACTATTTCTGATGGAAAAATTCAAGGAGAAAACAAAACAATAATTCTAGCATAAACTGACGTTTAAATGCGAAATATCCCACTTGTCTCGTATTATTGAAGTAAATTTTAATTTACTTCTTGCAAGGGTTTTTAAAGTTTTTTTTCCAAAGGTTATTCATAGACTTTTCACTGGATTTTGCGAAATTGTAATAAGAAATAAATGTTTAGTCGTCACTGGTATATGGGGATCGCGATGGCTTAGTACGGCGCCACGCCATTTCTCCCGTCACCCAGCACATAGGGTCGAGGAGAATCCATCTCGATGGCAAATCTTGCGTCGCGTCTTTCACCGAGGATCAAGGTAATCCTTTTTCGGTTGCAAAAAGATCCCCTGACGGAGACCAGACAGTGAGGTTAGAGCTTCAGGGCACACTCTAACGAGACAAAAAGATGGAGAAGAGAACAGGTGAACAGGCAGGCAGTGAAAAAAGAAATATTTCCTAAGCGTGTTTGGCGGTGCATTCTTCGACGGTAGGATTTTGAAAATAGAAATTAAGATTACCAATAAAGGACATGACATCAAACATTTCTGCTTGGCATGAGACCGAAGGAGCTAGAACAGCCGGGAAAATATAATCCTTTCTGGATTATTTGTTTGAAAGTTACATTCATGAAATCTAGACATTAATCGGATAAATCATAGAGCAAGAAAAATACGACAATGAACCAGATAAACCTTCTTTTAAATGGGAGTACACCAAGAAAATGCCTACGAACACTTTTAAAGTGACAGTACTAAAGTTGATCAAAACTAAGGGGCGAAAATTTATTTAGGAGCGAAAATTTATTTTTCATGTGCTTCAATTTCTCCCGGATGATGACGGCGGGTAAGTGCGTTTTAACCGATCAGTTAGCAAAATCAAATCAGTAGCGTCTAGTCGACAATATTGTAAGTTCGTATTGTTGCACATGTGAGTCGTAAAATAAAAAAAATAACCAATGGACATTCATCGCCACTAGCCTAAATTCAACGCGATTTACAAATGGAACTCTGCGCCATTAACGCAATTAGAAATGTTCTTTCGGCAGAGCAGAATACTCTAAAACCCGATCGAGTGTACATTTTGGAGTGCCATCGGTCGTGCTGCGCATGCGCCGCAAAGGTCGTCCGCCATTTTCCGCAGCCGCTACTCCCCAAGGACGCATCCAGCTCCGGCTACAACACAATTCAGGCATTTAAAGCGACGTCGATGGACTGTCAAATCCCAGGGCACTTCACATTACATTATTCCTCTGCCTGTGATGGTTCATAATTGAGTGGTCGCCAGTCCCGGCACAGAGAGGAGGTGGAGGAGGAGGGGAATGGGGGCGGGTAAATGCCGATTCCATTTAGATTCCCTTCGACACAGAATTACGCAGGGCGGCGGAAACACGAAATTTGGCACTTTGTATCCGTCATGCGCACCTCTCTACCCCCATCTCCCTTCCTACGCGCAACAGCGACGCACTAAACTGCGACAGACCAACTCTTGATGCACCCTCCATTGAACCCAGCTACTGTTACTGAATTGATTCCGGCATTGCGATAGATGCTGCGACAGTCACAAGTGAACTTGATGAACAGTGTTTCTACTCGCATTTTATATTGGAATGCCTCATCATTTATTTTGAGCGTTAGCTACTTGCACCAGCGCGTATGGGAGATGCTCCTCAACTATTTTGGCAAACATTTTATTTAGAGCTCCAAATGATCACAATAAATGTGGAACTGACAGGCCCCCAGGATATTACTTCCAGGTTAAATAATCACGGTAATCTGGTGATCCTGAAAAAGGCGTGAATGATTAAAAAAAAATACCAAAACCAGGACAAGACTGGGGCTAAGGACGACTGAGCTGGCTCGGCTCTTCAAAACTGCACAAAACAGGAAAAACAGAACAGATGTCCTGGTTTTGTTATTTTTATTTTCATTTACGACGACATTTTCTGTCCATGGATCTTCCTCACGAATGGTGTTAAGGCGTTGCTTGTGATCATTCGTAATAGATCTGTGTACAACTCTCGATTAAAAAAAATTGGGCTACATCGCACTCATACGGGGTTTACATTAGAGCATTTGCTCGGCGAATCTTCGCTTGGCGAGCAACTTTTACGAACTTTTTAAGAAATCCGAGCAAAAAAGCTAGCCGAGCTACTTCCTACTTCAGCCTACTCCCACTATTCATTTACACCTGAAAAGTTAGTAAAATTTGCTCGCTAAGGAAATATTCGCCGAGCAAATGTAAATCGCGTATCAGTAGCACCAGAAGAAAAAAAAACATTACGAATTACTTCACATGTTATATTTAAGTTTTCCTGATGCAGCACATGAAACCGCGCATGGAAATGTTAAGGGTGAAGTGTCACATGGAAGGGCAAGTAGAGTGCATAGTCACAGCGAAGTCGAGGCAGTATTTTGTGAAAGCAGCTTTTGCCGTACTTGTAGGGGATAGTAGGCCACACGTCAAGCCGCACGTGAAGGAGTCGGCGGCGGATCGGCATTAACAACAAGGGCGATATAATTTGCGCGCGCCAAGCGTATGATTCACCTATCGATCCCCTTTAATCGCGACCCCACATGCCTCCAGCGGTCGCGATAAATAGACAGTTTGCTTTTGCCCATAATGCAAAAATTGTTTTCTAATTTTTGACGTTGCTACTACAACAAGCGGTTGAGGTCTGGTGGGGGTGCTGAGCCAAGGCATTATAGTTGCAGTTTTTGACAGGCATTTTGATATACGAGAACGCCTTCCTAAGACCTTATATAGACATTTTCTTTTTATACTCAAAATGAAGTACACAGAAAGAAAGCAAAAAAAATGAATCAGTTTCGAATAGTCTATAAATCAACAATAAATACAGAATTAATTTATTTAAAAAAATTCAAATGTCGCCTTTATGCGACTATCGAGTATGGAGACTAGAAAAAATACAAGTCTGAAAATTCCACGCAGGCTTGTTTTCCATTGAGCTGTCACTGCAGTCATACATGTCATAAAAGTAGAACGTCTATGATTTTCGTGCGATAAACATTCGAATGTACTGAGGGTCTCTTGATTAGTAGAGCCTGTCTGTAGCTGTAACGATAAGCTACGGGTTTCCAGTTGTTCGCACGCACCAAAACACTGAAGTATCGATCATTTTTTACAATACTCATCGCGAATGATGCATAAGTTTTTGGCCATAGCGTGTACGGTGTGAATAATAAATTAAATGTTTGAAGATCAACCAATGAACGACTCCTTTTTTCGGTCAATTACCGGTTTTTATAATAAAAACATTATACTTTATAATTTTTCACATTCTAAAATAGTCAAAACTAAAAAAAGACTAGATTTCTAGATTTCTAAATAAATTACAGGTATCACTATGAGCTGGACGAGTCATTAGGGGAAAAACACTTAGAAAAAAATTTATTTGCCTATGAAGATGAAGATTTATTAAACATTTTTTATACAGTATCGAGGTATCGAGAATATATGTGCATTATTATTTCTGAATAATAATGTTCGTATTTTCGTCACCTCGATACTTTATCAAAAGTTTTTCTTAAAAACATTAGTTTTCAATAAACCATTTCGCCAAAGAAAAGTTGCCGTTCCTTAGCTAGGCTGCCGGGGATCCACCCCTAAGTTCTGGACTCCCAAATAGGAGCTCAGGGGTGACGCCAGTATCTCAGGTTCGTCGAATAAACGAGAGAATGCGCCGGGAATCGAAACCGGAACCGCCCGCTCCGTAGGATGTTGCCATACCCACTGTGCCATCAGCACGTACAATGAATGTGAGACTAGCAAAATGAAACTATTTACCAAGTATACGCAAATATTGAAAGTGTTAATCATTTTTCAAAATTAAAGCAATCACACTTTTAATCTTAAAATTTTCAAATAACCCCGTACAATTTTTTAATTTCAAAATTCAATTCACCAGTTCCGCCTATTGCTATCGATTTGGATATATCTGTATTTTGCCTCCAAGAAGAACGAATCGCCAATCATTTCGTTAATCAGGGTTAGTAGTCGATGACAGGCGGCGAACGCGTCGCCTTTCCCCGAGCAAACACTTTGACGTCACCAAAAACGCCTTATTCGGGCCGGTGAATCCGCGCTACCAGATCGCCCAATATCGCGCGGGGGGCTAATAATAACCTGAATGCTCACCGGGCGTAGCTAATATGCCTCAGAGTGCAATCGGCGTGTCGCAACGGCGGACCCGGCGTCAATACGCTAAATTAACGCATCGTTGGCCAATTGTATTTACATAGAGCGGTCACCGGAACACCACCGACGCAATTATGGCGGCGTCGGCGAAGGGAGGGGGAGGAGGAACCCGCGCGTCACCCCGACCGAAATAGATCTGTGCCAGACTGCGTCGCGTGTGGCATTGCCACTGACTGGGACTGTGTGAGACCACCGTCGGGCGATCTCACGAAAGCACGCGCGCACGCGATGAGTATCGATTCCTTGAGAAGGACGCGCCCCCACCCACATTGACGTCATATTTGTTGTGGCGTGAAAAACGACGCGCCCACCCTGTACGACGCCGACTAGTGTGGCCGCCCCCGGAAGCAGGCAATCGTTGCTCACACGAAAGCATTGCGGGGAAGCGAAGCCGCCTATTTGATGGCGAAAATCAGCCAGCTGCTACATACGTAATTTCGCGAATAAGAATAATTAATGACTTTTTAGGTTATTCCCTAGATATAAAATATTTGTCTTATTAGTTACATTTGAAAACAATAGATTTCTAACCATTTCCATTTAGAATTATGCAGTTTATTATTTTTATCACACTATTCGAATTTTAATTGCTTGACGACTCTAATATATTTTCCGTGACCGGTGACATTTAATAAATAAACAAATACAAAATAGTTAGAATATAAAATCAAAATTTAATTCTTTTATTTATTTATATATTATTGTTTATGTAGTATATTTATATCCGCCGCCACTCCTGGACGCCATTAACTTATATCCAAACGCCATTAAATTTGTATTAAATGAGGCTCCGCCATGAAACTTTTTAGCCTCTTAAGGGTTCCGCCAGTGAAATTGGTTCTTGAAAGGGTTTCCTACCAAGCCGAAAATTGTGGGAAATACTGATTTAATTTATATTTATTTTTCGAGTCCAATTTAAAAAATGCAATATTTTTATCACATATTTTACATTTTAATATGAAATTTTATCCTCAATAAATAACAATTGAATGTTTGAATGATTTCATATATTTAAAACAATACAAATAACATGTCACGTCAATAACTTGTCAGTTGTCCACATGGATTAATTTCAGTATATACTGTAGCAGTCTAACGCATCTATCCAGCCCAGAGGCATTTATCCCCATTTCTGTAAAGCCCAAAGTTCCACAATCCATTTCTGTCAGTTTCCGAGTTCCACAATCCACAGAACGCATCGACATTCTCTAATTTAAGCAATGAGAATTATTGATCCACTTTTGCGCAGTGGGGAAAACCGTTTTCTATTTCTTAGTCCGACGCCTCTGGGCGATAGCAGCGGTGACCTCCCCCCACCCCTTCTCTTCCTCCCTGCCGCAGCAGGCGATGTAGCGTAAACTGCCACGCTACTGGTCCGTGACGTATTAATAAATTAGTACATGATCTGCTATTAGAAGCCCTAGCACACCAATGAAATTGCGAGCAAACGCCAAAATCTTCTCGAACAGAGTCCGTGAGCAAATACAATTATGGCACTAGATTATAAAGCACTATAGTGCACTCGTATTAAGCGGCTGTGGTGTCGCCGCGGACCGCTCGGAGCGCTGCCGTCGGGCCATCATCGATCGAAGGAAACACGAGACCGTTGGATGCCGACCACCAGCGCTCCATTCGGAATCCATGATGGCCGCGTTTCCACGCAGGTGGACCGCGTCTCTGAGAGCCCGTTTTATATATATTTCGTCGACGGCTCTTCTGCACGAGGACGGGCAATGATTTGCACCACTAGCGAACCATGGCGTCGACAGCGATAAACTATAATCCGGACGAGGAGATAACGTTTGTCGGTTTTATTTGTCGCCAGCAAATGATTTTTCGAGTCGATCGTGACGAGAATGGCGGAGGGCCCGGCGCGTTCGACTCGACAATAAACAAAGCGCGCTCGCCCAAGATAAGTTTAATTACGCCCGTCCTTCCCCGTTGTGCGGTGCGCGCTCAAGACGCGCTAATTGCTGGCAGAGATACAGGCGGCCGATCGCGAGACTTTGGTCAAACAACACGCTCGACACCATATTGCATTGATAAACATTTTTTAACACTTTAAAATGTTAGTTGCGTATAATTTTTGCACAGATCTTACCTAGAAATCTAAAAATAAATATATGGAAATGTAAGTCCAAATGAATTTATTTAATAATATAGCCTAAAATGAAATGTTTTTCTCGACCAAAGAGAAAGGGAAACGGCAACTTCTTGATGATATTCGATGTTTTAATAATAAGCAGAAACTTTTACACACATATATATTTTTTTTACAAAGGTGTTCAGTAAGAAGTTGCCGTTTCCCTTTCTCTTTGGTCGAGAAAAACATTTCATTTTAGGCTATTGCAATCCAACGGCTCCTAATTTTTAAATTAACATAATATTTAATAATATGAAAGAAATAAGAAAATTATCTGCAATTACTATCATTAGATAACTACTATCAATTACTATCAAGTAAAAAATTGACGATTTATATTTTAAGTAACACAGCTTTTGATGTTATTCGAAAAAGGCTGCCATAATTAAAAAATAAATAAAATTAAATAAAGGTATTTTTAAGTTACAAGATATTAAATTCATGATGCGATGAACACACAAAGACAGGTGATAGTTAAAATGTACTTTTTCATTTGAAACTTATATTTTAAAGTTTTTATTGCAATTAGTTTAAAAGTACATTTTTACAAGATATTGTTTAATATTGCATCTATTCTAAATGACTGCAACTGAAGAAGTTGTAATTACTGCCCCATATAACGAATTAAACAATAGAAGAAAAGTAATTTGGATGTTTTCCTAAATTTTACGCAATCCAATATCACAAATAATTTAAAAGCGCAGATTACATTTTAATTTTTAAAAAAAAATCTTTCACCCAATTAACTTATTTCTACACACTGGTCCACCTCGAGGTGACGTACAGTTTCCCAACTGTGGCAGGACGTCCCCCCCTACCCAAGTGTCCATTCCAGTCTCCCACACACCACCTCACGGCCAACAAATACAGTATCTCGCGATCTCTCCAATCAACAATACGCTGGGGTTTCCTAACCGGAAGTATCGGGAATGCGATGCGTTCAATCATATAAAACTATCTTTCGGATGGAATCACAATCGTAAACGTCGACGGCCATAAATATGTTTTACACGCGCGGAGGAGAGGGAACGTACCCCTATCCAATGTCCATGTCCGTGTACCACGTGTACGTTCGTCGCGGCAATCGCCAGGCCAACGTGTATTCAGTTATACAACGGACCCCTAATTGGACGTCCAATTATTGACGGTAGAGCCTCGGCAACGACCTGTGCATGTACATACAAACGAGCTATGTGATAGATAGGGAAGGCGCGCGCCGTTCGCTCGTCCAATCACATCGACGAGGACGTATGGGCAATAAAATGAATGGAAATGTATTCAAAGATGTGTTGGGATAGAACCCAAAACAAAAATAAAATAAATTCTCGCGCACGTTTGATATTAAGCTAGAATATTTCTTGCTGTTATCGCGCATCATGATTGAATTTGGTGTTTGGCTTAATTACAGAGATTTTGCTTTTGCTCCCACAATACAATGATGAAATTATGTTAAAACATTCATGCGATTTCGTGCAGCTTTTACATAACAATACGGCTTAATTCATCAAACGATAACAGAATCACAACAATTAAAAACTAATAGAATGGCAAGGGCCAAAAGGTAATTAAATAAATGTGTCCAATTAATACCAAATAATATGCGGCCGAATCCAGTGTATTTTATATCGTATTTCGGCCCACTACATAGACAATTGCACCGCTCTTTGAATGCTAGTTTGTATGGTCATATTATTTTAATTGAAAAATAACCCCCGGCCACGCATAATCAAACGCTCAGGCGGAGATAAAAATAATCGATTGGTGAGACTCGAGTTTGGTGGACTACCCAAAAACTGGCGAGGAATCAATTTTACCCCAGTCACGAAGTCAGCGGACCACACCGCCGCAATTGTTTACACGGAGACCCCTCCATCCATTAATTATCGGTCAGAACCAATTTAAAAATCGACAAGTTTATAATTAAAACAGGGCATTTTCATAATTTTGCCACTTCTCTGATCACAATCATATTATTCGTTGATGCGCGCCGCGGAGGATGATCTGACCAAAAACAACCATTGTCAGATCTTGTCTAGCGCCCAACGCGTTCAACCAATAAACGATGATTGGGTTATGGGGAATGGGGTGGGAGAGGATGACCGGGTGGTGATGGAGTGATAGGAATGTTAATGGAGTGTCACTGGATGCGCAGCTTGGGTGCAAATGCTACTGAGAGCCTCGACCTGTTGAAGGCGAACCAACCATGTAACTCTTCCGTGACTCTGACATGTTTCAAACTGATGTAGCCCAGTCGGCATTACAACCGGCTGCGGTTCGGCGGTCCCGGGTTCGATTCCCGACGCGGTCTCTCAATTATTCGATCCCGGGGTATACGTGACCCTCAAATAGCCATAGCGAAACCAAGTGGCGAGTACTCCATACTTCATAACAAATGTCTTATATTATTTAATAATTATTTTTTTTGAAAAATAAAAAAAAAAATTAATCACACGTGGGCCCGAAAACAGGGGTCACACAGGAAAAGACATTGTGATCAACGCCCATACCTGGTGGTATTGTGGGATCTAACATAAAACTCTATGCTGATGAAACAATGTTGTACAGGGAGATCAGATTGCAATCTGATCAGGATTCTATAGCACTTCAGCAAGATTTAGATGCAATAACTAATTGGTGCAAGACATGGCAACTTCAA